>LS504317.1:301321-345034 GCA_900490845.1 Pristionchus japonicus | reverse complement strand
ATAACATGAGGGGTTAAAATCAAAGGGAAAAAAGTCGATCTCAAAGATCAAAGATCAACTGTTGGGTCCAACTTTTTGCCTGAAGTGTGTCCCACCCCTAGGGACTCTAACCACAACGTTTGAGCGTCCTACGACCATTTTAAGCAACTGTGCCACCTGCCCCTCGGATTTGAACGTTCTTACGCGGAATGCGTTTTAATTATTGCAGACTGCCTCTCCTCTCACTCAGGCCAACAAAAAGGTCGCAGATCTTCAGAAGAAGTAAGTTGTACAAGAAGGTCCACCTATTCAAAATATTAGGAATGATAGTGTGTGATGCCTAATGAGGAAAATGATACCTAAATGGCTCTCCTTTCAGATTGGTCGATCTGAAGAAGGAGCTTGACGCTTCCCAGAAGGCAGTCGTCCAGGCTAATGAGATCAAGGAGCAAGCTGCCCAGGTTGGATCATCTTGTTAGAATAAATTGTGGAGGGGGGCGAGTGACCAGTAATAACATCACTCAAGAGTGTACAATGTTAAAAGAATATTGAGTGAGCATGGAATATTTAAGGAGGTTCGAGCGGAGTCTGACAGTATGAAAAGAGTAATCCGTCAACTGCAAATGGAGAACGAGAATCTGATGAAGAACCACAACAACCACCAGGCGTCCGTCTACTCTCAGACAGTGCAGAGACAGAATATACGGATGAGGGAATTGGAGGAAGAGTGAGTGAGAGAAGTGGAGATGGCCTTCTCTCAATTGATCTTTGCAGACTGACTCGTGTGATTCAAGAGAAGAACTGTTCGATAGACAGACTGAATGCAGAGGCACAAGCGAGACAGCAACTCAGCATCAAGATGTATGTCGGATACGCGAAATACGCCTGAACCCCGGCCATTTCTGATGATTGCAGGAACGATGCAATCGACATGAATAACAAGCTGCAGGCTCAAGTACAGCACTTGCAGCAATCGAGGTGGGGAGAGGAAGAAGGGGAGGGAGGAAGAGTGATTGTGTCCTTTTCAGTGCCCATCGCCCCGACGCTCCCGATGTCCAGCGGGTTCTCGAACTGAACAAGGATCTGCAACGCAGAAACGATTTCCTCGAGAATGAGAACGATTTCTTGAAGAACGAGCAGGCGAATCGAGCCCCTCCTCCTCCCACGCCTCCCTCTCCCAAGTGAGCTGCGCCTCTCTGTTTTGCAGGGTTCTTTGTTAAATGTAGAAGTGAGTGTTGACACACTCTGTTCAGTCTGGAACGAGCGTACAACGAGGCGAAGGCGAACTGCTCCACTCTGATCGAGGAGAAGAATCGAATGGTGAACGAGTTGAAGGCCGCCCATGATAGTGAGGACAAGATGAAGGCACAATTGTGAGTCTGATTGTGAGTGAAGCTAGAGTCTACCGCCTGTGGGATTGTGAGAGAAAGTGGCAATGTTGCAGGGAGCAGGCGAAGTGGATGGCGAATATGATGAAGGAGCAGCTGGAATTCTGCCAGAAGAACACTGAGATGTGGCAAGAGAACACGAAGAATCTATCGGAGCATCTCAAGAGAATGAATGGAACGGTAAGAGAGAGGAGGGAGGGGATGGAGAGATTAAACAGTTGACTGTTTAGTGGACAATGTAGTACAGTATGAGGGCGGAAGGGTGGTATGAGTATTTGTGTATCATCCTCCCAATTGCAGGGCATGCTTCATCTGCAGCAGCAAGGAATGATGCAGCCGCAGAGTCTTCTACTGCAGCAGCAGCAGCCATGTTACTCTCCCTCTCCCTCCTTCATGCAGCAAGGCCACTCTCCCTCTCCCATGTCCTCCCTTGTTCCTCCTGCCCTCCCCTCACTTCCTTCTTTCGTCTCTCCGAAGCCTCGTCGTCGTCCCTCGACGGCTCCTTCTGATGTGATCACTCTCGACGATGACGACGATACGACGAAGAAGAGAATCAAGAAGGAGGAGGAACTATGAGGGCAGCTCCTTCCCCAGGATGCAGTGCCCATCATCTTTTTATGTATTGTTTTTGTTCTTTTTTTTGTAAATACGCCTGCCTTTTGAAAGCACTTCTAGTTTATCTGCTGATTTAATAAGACTTGCCTGAATTGGTCTCTGATTCTTTTTACCTTTTGTTTGTTGGATGAGATAATAAGTATAGAGTAGTTAAATTATTCGATTCGATTGTATCATTATTGATTCCCATCCCGAAAGTATAATGTTCTTGTGATTACCGGTTCTCCTATTTGTTTTTTTCTCTAATAATAAAACTTTCGCTGGATGTACCATTGAAGAAGATTGACTAGTATCGGTATTTACAAGTCCGATGAATATATTGTTTTTTGCAGTTTAGAACTCGAGAAACTCGAAAGAATAAGAACTCGAGAAAAGGTAGAAATGTTAATTCGTTACAGATATGGCGCCAAAACGCAAACGAGCTGCTAAAATTGAAGCGAGCTCAGATGAGAATGGGAACTCCTCTTTTCTTAAATGGGAACAGAGAGTAGATCAATTGGAGGATGATAAGCTGGATCTTATGGCTCAGTGAGTACTTGCATTAACAATGAGGAGTGTGGAAATGACTCGTTGTAGAGTGGACGATCTTCGGGTGGAGAACATTCGTCTGAAGGATGAACAAGAGATTGCCACTCATTCCTCCCGTCAGTCGGCTACTGTGGCAGCGAATGCATCCATGGAAGTGGTCAATTGTAGAATGGAGATTGATCAATTGAAAAAAGAAAACGAGAAACTGATTAAGGGAAACAATTCATGGTCAGTTGATTCAATCGGTCAATTATTCTCGATCTATTTTGATTCTAGTAACGTTAATATCGAGGAGAAATGCAATAGACTCGAGTACGAGAAAGAAGGACTTCTGCGTAGACTGAAGGAATTGCATGAGAGATTATCGTTTGAGAAAGGAAAACCGAATGGAAATACGAAGTGAGTGAAATGTGATATACTACGAGGATCTGTCCTTTCAGTATCTTTTCTCTTCTCGAAGAGCAGAAGAAAATCTTTGATGCGCAGAAGAAAGTTTGAAGAGCAGAAAAAGAAACTGGAAGAGCAGCTGGCGCATTACAGCAAAGCATTGTCAGTATTAACGGATTCATAACTTGACGATAAATTTCAGTCTGAACGAACGCAAGAAAAGCAAGGATATCCAATTCGAGTGAGTGATAAGGGACGATTCTATGATCATGATTGCATTTGCAGGCTGAAGAGTCGAATAACCGCACTTGAGAATCAGCTGAAAGAATCGGAAGCAGAGAAGCTAGAGTTGGTTTCACCCTCCTACGAGAAACGGTATTTACCTTCAGGCTGAGCAATCGGTTCTCCGCTATCGAGGAAAAGTTTGGAGAATTGGAAGATGAGAAGCTAAGGTTTACAAACGCTGTTTCCGATCATGTGATCAATGCAATTTCAGAATTGAGGATTGGTTCAAAATCGCGAATAGTGATCGCGAGAAAATAACTGAGGAATTGAAGTATTCACTGGAAGCAAGAGTGAAGCTGAATGCAAATGTGTGAGTCATTTCTGGCAGTTAACAAAGTGAATTAGATATTTGTTAAACCTTCAAACTACAAAATCATCGTGTCTCAGGGACGAATCGCATGCGTGTATGAAGCAGATTAAGCTTAAACACGACGTGATATACCTTGGAATACAGAATGCAGAGCAGCACATTAAGGATTTGCAGATGCGAGTAGAGGCGATGGTTAGTCAATAATTGAATAGAATCCGTTGAATATTAGGGATAAGCCGCCTTGAATATGCAATTATTCTTTGAATGCTCATGTTGCATGATTGATTACAGAAGGATGGGAAGAAGCCTTCTTCTGCTCCTCGTCCTCTTCCGATGAACCCTCGTCGTTCACTCAATGCTTCTGCTTTTTCTCCGTCTTTCCTTTCTCGCCAGTCCGATTCTTCTCCTCAACAATTCAGTAACCCTCAGCATCAACAGTTCAGAAACTCCCCTCATCAGCAGTTCAGAAACCCTCCTCAACAGTTTAACAACCCCTCTACGCAACAGTTCAAGAACCCTATTCCACAGCAGTTCAGAAACTCCCCTCCTCAACAGTTGAACAACGCCTTTCCTCAGCAATCTAGCAACCCTCCTCACTTCCTATCACGCTCTAATTCGACTCCCGTCAATTATCCACCTTTCATTTCCATTGTGAATGGACAGTTCGTTCCCCCACAGCAAAATCAATTCAATTTTCATATGTAGTCATTTTAGTTGGTCTGAGTCTGTTTTAACTCTAAATTTAGTTGCATGTAATGCAGAGTTTTGTTCATTATTTATTTTCGATTAGCCTTAAGTGGTTGATCACTAGAAGAAGATTTCTTTCACACATTTTTTCTTCTTCTAATTTTCACCTTCTCTAGAAGTTCGTTTGAGTTTCTATGTATTAGTTTATACATGATCGCTAACAAATAACTGTTAACATAATTATGAAGTTGTTATTCTTAAGTTAATTTCTCTTTTCGTCAGTCTTGTGACTGTTATGTAAGAACATGTTTTTGTTTCAATGTGTCAATGTTCCAATGTGATCATTAATGATATGATACCGGTTTTATTCAGGAAAGTATCTATAATTCTCAAAGGCATATTTTAGGTTGGGTGTTGTGAGTTCTGAAAATATTTCAGTTCAGTTAGGAAATGTCAGAGCGCCCCTCTAATGTGGACGGTGGTCCTGAGACTAAAAAGGTAAGAATGGAGAAGGATTCGAGAAGTTGAGTGAAGGGATCGATCCTCTTTCAGAGTGAGAAGGAAAAATTGGAGGAAACGAGGCAAGAATGCTCGAGAGTGCAAGAATTGCACACGGTTGGAACGATGGCTACGGATGAGAAGAAAACGAAGAAGAGGAAGCTTCCTTTGCAGCAGAAATGCCTCGAAGTCAAAGTCTTTGAAAGGCGTATCATCGAGACCGATCCAAGTACGGTATAGTGTGGTGTCTGATTGTAGCCCGAGAAAAATAACGGGAAAAGATTATATCCCCGCTGAGTCATCCATATCTCATTTGCATCAACCTCTATGCAAATTGGCTCCCCGTTCTAGTCAGACTCCTCTCGTATACCTATTTGCATGCTACCTGGCTCGTCAGTTGTTTGTCTTGTCATCCTTTCCTTTCTCATGGAACCCTCTCCAATTTCAGATCAGGATCTGCTTGGAGTCGAAAGCGAGTGGGTTTCTCGCCATATATCGAACGATGAAGTAAGTTTTCCTGATCGATCTCGTTCAGGAACGTCAACCTTCGACAGGAGATCGAACGATTGGCCAATCAACTGCAAGAGGAGAAGTCGAATAATAAGAGTGAGTCAAGGGTTGGAGTGAAAAGATTCAAAAAAGAGCGTGAACATTCAGAACGTGTTGACCTTCTGGAGCAAGACTTGACCCTTCTGCAGATTGAGAAGGAGGCGATGAAGATTGAGAGAGAGACAATGAAAGTTGAGGGAGAAGAAGCGAAGAAAATGGCTGGAGAGTCAGTTATTGATTAACTTGTTCAACTATGCAATTGTTCTCATTTGAGAGTGCCCAATCTAATCGAGGACGTGAGGAAACTGCAGAGTTATGCAGATAAGCTGAAGAAGCAGAAGCTGGATATTACCAAGAAATAGTGAGTGGGAGAATGAGTAAAGGGGGAGTGAATCAGAGAAAGAAATATTTCCTTGATCGCATGACGAAATGCTATGAAATGCAACTTTTGAGTCTAGTTGGGTTATTTGCATTCTTTGGCAAACGAATAGATTTCAGTGAGAAACTGAAGGAGAAGATGGAGTCTAAACGAGGTGCAGACGAGAAGGAGATGGAGAAGATGAAGAGCAAGATTAAGAAATTGATGAGCGAGAACGAGAAACTGCTGGAGGAGAAGGAAGCGAAAGACAAGTGAGTGAGGGGAGGAAGAGAGGGCGCAGGGACTATCAGCTTACTCTATTTCAGGATGAACGAAAAGGCACTGACGCAGCTGAGTGAGGAGAACAAGAAACTGAAAGAGGAGGTGAATGACGCACTCATGATACGACTGTCCCTCATTTCGAATCTGTGAGTGGAAGAGTGAGGGGGGGATGCAAGGGAGTGATAATTTCGTTGCAGTGAAGCATGCGAGGCGTCCAAGGCGCAAGTGGAGACTCATCTGGAGTGGTACAGGAAGGGATGGCTGGCATTCCACGAATATGCGAGAGATCAGATTAATTCTGCTGCCACGGTGAGAGAATGATCAATTTATGGTTAAACTAACGATGGTTTTGCAGTCTGAATACGACATTCTCCCTCGCGAGTCGATTCCGATGCCACCAGAGGAGCATACTCCAATGAGGATGACTCCTTCTCATCGTCCCTATCGAACTCCGTCCTACCAAGGGACGCCCAACTATGGTACTCCCTACTACTGTCCTTCTCCCTTCTACAATACTCCCCGCACTCCTCGTTCTGCTGTCTCTACCCCTCTCTACTATGTCAATCCCCCTCCCCCTCCCACTTCGCTTCCCCATCCCCATCCCCATCCCCATTCTCGTCCTCCCACTAGAGAGATCAAGGCAGAGATGATGGAGGAGGAGGCTGCTAAGCATTGCCATTGAAATTTATCACAGTTTTATGTTTCCAATTTTGCACAATCGATTACTTTGTGTTAATGCTAATTTGTTGTTTCGGTTTTTGTTAATACGTCTCTAGATGTTAAAGAAAGTTATTTGGTCCACGAATCGTTTGATGCGTGTGTTCTCCCAATGTGTTGCTGATCACATTGCATATCTTGTCGGTAGGACGAATTACCCTCTCCCCAATCATCGCCCAATTAAGAATGGCCCCTAAGCGACGTCGTGCCGTAGTCGAAGATGACTCGTCAGGAGATGAGAAGAGGGAGAAGGAGGAGAGGGAGAGGGCGAAGAAGAAGAAGGACAAGAAAGGCGCTACTAAGAACAAGCAAGCTGATCCTAAGGGCAGGCGCGCCAAGAAGGTTCGAATTCTCCAATTTGAGAGTTCCCTATTGTCCATGATCATCCTCGATGTGTATCATTCAGGTGCTGAGTGTCTCTTCGTCTTGCTCGTCATCCGATGAGATCATGGTGGTGCCTCGCAGTGAAGAAGAGACGAAGAGATCCGAGAGTGCGGAGGATGGAAGGGAGAAGCAGAGAGAGGAGGAGAGGGACGATGATGAGATCCAGGTACCTAAACCTAGGTTGGAGCCTACTCTTACCCTCTTACCACTCTAAACATGAAGTTCATTGCAAGGTCGTCTTCGATGGTACTGGCGATGCAGCACAGACTCCAGTCGCTAAGTAAAAGATTGGAGGACCACTCCACTCCACTTCCTCCTCACCAAAAATAGTATTTTTCTTCCAGGGTGGCCGTGATGGATTTCGATCTGAATAGAAGTATCCTCCAGTATCAGATAGTCCAAATCGAGCTGGATAATGCGAAGAAGAAGTGGGTTAAGACGTAATTGGCGAATGGATGAGATGATTTGCAGAGAGGCCGATCTGGTTAACCGCATGAACGAAGTCATTGCTCGCTCCACTGTACGTTTTATCGGTTGTCTATCAGTAATTAGTGCGGCTATCTTCAGAAGCTGGAGGAGGATCTAGAGAAGGCGAATGAGGAGAATGTGGATATGAAGAAGAAGCTGATAGTGAGGATGATGGACTGATGGCCAACGGATAATCCATCATCTCGCAGGTCTCTGAGAATGCTCGTCGCACCGCCGAATATCGAGCTGACACGGCAGAGAGTACTGTTGGTGAGAGAGATTGGAGAGGGAACTGGAGTAGGAGGAGGGGGGCATTTTGGATACAGGACATGATGACAGTTTGGAGAAGATGTGAATAAGCAGTTATTCAGATTCGAAGGCCGCCATCCTTCCCCCTCCATCGAAGGGAGAGACGGACAAGCTAAAGCAGGAGTAGGAAGGATTACCTTGGGATGATGCAACACCTCTATTCCAGGCTCCAGAAGTTGAAGAAGAAAACCGAGGAGTTGTTCGATCAGATCGCAGCTGAGAGGAAGAAGAGGGAGGAAGAGTGAGCAGACGGATTGATTATGGAGACGGTGAGAGTAGTGTATCCTTTGCAGGGAAGTGGAGCATAGAGGAGAGTTGGAGGAAGCACAGAAGAGTTCCATTCTGGCAGATTCGGAGTTGTCTAAGGAGAAGCAGAGGTGAGAAGAATGAGGATGAGGCAGATTGATTCACTAGTGATTGTTCAGGAATGGCGAACTGTGGAGACAAGTGAAGGATTCCAAGGAGGTGAAGAATGGGAATCCGATCGACAGACTAATCGATAACTGATTCAGAAGCTCACATCGGCCAATACCACAATATCGAAGCTAAATTCGGAAGTGGACGATTTGAAGAAGGTGAAATATCGTAGCATTTCCCCTCATATTTTCTGTAATGTTTCATATTTGCGCGCTTTTCAATCTCTTAATGCTAGCCATAACTTGTTTCGATAGTTAAATAGAGTATTGCTTTAGAAGCTCTCTTCGGTGAATGTCGAGATGGAGAAGTTGGCGAAAGAACCGAAGAATTCTGATGAGGTCCATTCGTCTTTATTATATTTACAATAATTTAATTTTCATTTACTTTTGCAGCTCAATTCTGCGAAGATTGAGATCAAGATGGTCACAGATGAGTTGAACGATTCATTGAAGGTTGTCTCTACTCCTCTCTTTCTCTCTTATTTTCCATCCTTCAGAAACTGGCGACGGCCGAGAGTGAAATCACCAAATTATCTGAGGGAGCGGCACTTTCGAAGGAGGTTAATTGTGTTGATCTGTGTCGTTGCACGAATGTCTCAATAATTCGATCCACTATTGTTTTTAGAATCTGTCTTCTGCTAACGATGAGCTCATCAAACTTAGTGCTGATGTGGCTAAACTGACCAGATTCAATGAGGTATGGAGGATTAATAATGAGGAAATGATTTTATATGGCTTTTTAGAAAGCTGTAAGAGAGTGTCAAGCGTTAACGAGAAGAGCTCAGTTAGCTGAGAATCAATTGGGTGAGTAACGGCTCTCCTCCATTCTAATATGTTAGATAATTGTATTTATGAATACTTTTGTTACAGACCAGAAACCGACTGGAACTGTGGATCAACAACGCGAGAACATCAAGTTGCATGGAGAGTGAGTGGAACGATGATTGTGATTAGGGCTGATGCAAGTGATATCCACTCACTGCAGGATTGGAGAGCTCAAGAGGATCATTGAGGATTTGAGGAAGAAGGAAACAGAGGCACCACGTATCCATTTTATTGCTCTTCCCAATGAATTCATTATTTATTATTGCAATTTTATTAGGTTGGTCCATAAGTTTTGCACGATTTTGATTAAGATATAAATCTCTCTCCTCAAATCTCCGTGACTTGTCCGTAACGCACCGTATAGTAGTAGACATAAGCTCTATCTATGCATGTTTGAATCAGTTCGCGCTTTCACAGAATTCGTGAAAATAATTTGAAAACAGAAAACGGAAAATATGAGCAAAATGAAGTACTTTTTCAAGCTGTGTGTTTTCATCAAGCCAGTGATATCCATATTCTCCCATTTTTTTCAGGAATAGCGAAAGGGTTAGGTTGCCAGATGACTACAATAGGTTACCCGCTAGAGTTCTGTAAGAAAATTAATAGCCTAAAAAGTATGAATTTCGATGATAGGATCGTGATAGCTAAATTAAAAATTCTGAAGTTCAGAAATATTGGAGCCTAATCCTCGTATAATTATTATGTTAGCATTGTTGGGGCAGCAGGTATTCCATGCTATGCAATTATGGTCTTTAAGTCTTTTACAACGAGTACGCAGGGCCACAAACTGAATTCTAGCACACTCACTCGAGTGAACTTTTCGGTTAGACGCATGCCACTGGGGAAAATGTAACTGGCATCTTGAGACAGTTACTAATATAGCATCTCATGTCAACGTACTTCACGCCTACGGCAACGTTTTGGAATTACCTTGCTGCTCGGCGGTATGCTGAGGCTATAAACTGAGTGACCCAGACTGTGACACCTCCACTTTCGAGCCCTACTATACCCATAGAATTAATCAACTTGAGGAATGGGAACGTTCGCTAAAGAGGGTGTCCAAGGCCTCAATAGGTGTGCATTAGTAGGATTTAGTTAGTTGAATACAGACGGACTTTGGGATCAGAATATCAAAGTGATCAAATCGTGCAAAACTTATGGACCAACCCGATAATATATTATGGTCTTAAATGATGTTGCTTGCAGCGAATCTGTCTTCATGGCCTGATATCGCTGGATGGAAGAAGAAGAGAGATGAAGAGTGAGTTGGGGAGGAAGATGAAGATAATACGAACTGACAATGAGAGTATCAGTGAAGTGCTGAGGGGAAAGTAGATGTTCAATCTGGTACAGATGGTATAACATCAACTGAGATGCTAATTTCAGAGTGGATCGACTCAAATCACAGATTGTCACTCGTGATCGCAATATGGCTGCACAGAAGAATGAATTGAACACGTTCGACCTATTATTTCAGTGTTTAGCGATGTGCTATCTTCCCTATTTCAGTGTACGCAAGAATTTGAAGGAAGCAATGACGAACAGTTCGAAGATTAGAGAAGAGAATTCGTCGATTAAGGAGAAGATGGAACTTGTGCAGAATAAGAGGAAGGAGGAACATTTCAAACTGTAAGTCACCTCTCTCATGGTTCTTCTCAACCTTCAAAATCGTCATCTTCGTCAGGTTGAAAGATAGAAGCGAGTTGGTCAATAATCATCAGAAGGAGATTCATCAGATGAGGTGAGCATGACGAAAAATGTATGATTACGTAAATCATAATTAATTTTATCTCAGGGGAAGTTTCATCACAGAAATGGAAAAGATGAAAGCAAAGTGAGTGGGAAGAAAGAAGACGTGATTGGAGATTCAATGCAATTCCAGGGTCGCCAATCTAAATATCGAGATAACTCAGTTGAAGAGCAAGAATCCTCTTACTCTGGCTCAGTGAGTATCCTCTTACAGAATACTTTGTTTATTAATGCTTATGCATATTCGTGTTTTGCAGTACTGAGGAGTTGAAGAAACTGCGAGCGGACACTCTGAGTGCCGTGCAGCAGAGGTGAGTGGCCATTGGGGGACAGGATGGGAGATGATCTTGTTCCCCCTTCAGAGACAAGCTGCAAGCTGATCTCAACAGGTGGCACGTGTGGTATGGACCGAATCTGCCGAGAGCGGTAAGAGTGAGACTCGAGTGGAGAATGTGATGGGAATGCTTCAGCACAACCCTCCGGCTCCTCCTCCGACTGGATATCCTCCGTTCATGCCCGTCAATCACCAGGTGTGGGCTGCTCAACAGAGAGGAGGAACCAATCAGGGACCCAATCAGGGACAGGCCACCTTCCATCACCCCGATCCCAGAACCCCGGTGAGTATGCAGAACAGATCGAAAATTGGGTCGTCAAGCGGGTACCATCTGAACTCTGTCATTACAGGCAGTGCCGAGACAGTCGATCACCCCGCTGAACGGAAGAATCAACTTCTGATTGTTCTAATCACCTTCCATCAATCTTCTTGTCTTTATTTATCGAGTTTCAATCGTTTTACTTGTATCAAATATCAGTTGTATGCCGTAAGGAGTGCATTGTTAGCTCTCGTTTTAGTCTGATCTCTAACATTCAATGATCCTGACCCGAATTCCTAATGATTGATCAGATGTATAGTTTCATTACTGTTTTATCGAGTCCTTTTTCATCAATCCAATATCCCTTAAGGATTGGCGGAAATGCATTCTTTGTTAATAGCTGAATTCGTTTCATCATTGCATGTAGTCTCAATTATTTAACTGATTTTTTATCAACATGGAAGATATTTGTTCGTTTTCCTATGGCATTTCGTTCGAACAATTCACATAGCAATGTAATGAATAAATAATTCAGTTATTGTGGAATGAGAATAATTAAGAGTCGCTAAGCTCTCGAGAGTATCTGGAGAAGAGAAAGTTTTAGATCTCTATCTTTCACGAGAAAGGTCCTGATGAATCGATTCAATAAGAGAGGCGATTCAAGATCACCCAATGATCAGACGGCTAAGAAGAGAAAGGGTGAGGAAACATAGACAGAATATCACACTGATTGGAATATTTCAGTCGATGCAGACTCTTCCAATAATAGAGGCAGAACGATGAGTACAATGGAAGATGAAGTAAAGGTGAGATCGACATCCGGATCCGTATCTAATCCCGGACCTTGTAGATACTCTTCTCTGGGTCGAAAGAGGATTTGAGAGCGGAGTCTGCGGAAGAGTTTGTGGATTAGATCGTCTCTCAAACTAAAGTATCCTTCTCAGACGTTTAAAGAAAGCAATGGAGAAGATCGAATCATTGAAGAATCAGATGAATGGAATGAAAGAGAAGTTAGCTGCAATGAGTTTGAGATTGAAAAGCCTGAAGATGATTCAGAGAGGTTGATCTCTCCCGTCGACTGGGTGAATACGAGTTGTTGTCGAGAGTGAAGGTTGAGACAGCAGAGGAATTGTATGATAAGTCGAGTGAATTGGCCAAGACGAAGAAGATGTTCGATGTGAGTGAAGGAGAGGAAGAGAGAGAGATGAACGGCATTCTTATGTCAGGGAGCATGCAAAGAGGCAAGAATGGCTCAATTGCGAGCTGAAGAAGCAGAGAAGAAACTGGGTGAGTTCTATCGAGATCAATGACAGATTTGAAAGAAGATGGTGGCATTCAGAGAAATTAGCTTCTGCTGCTCCGAAACCATCCACTTTAAATGACGTCGATTACATTCGCAAAAATATTGAGCAAGCGCAGAGGTGAGTGAACGGTTTTGTGCGAAGTAGAATTCGAATGAACACTTTGCAGAATCAATAGTCTCGTTCGAGAACTGGATAGACTCAAGCAGATGGTTGAGTCTGGTGAGTTCTCTGCTACCACTATCCTCGTATTCAATTATGATTCAGGGCGTAAAATTGAGAACGAAATGCACCAAACTTGTTCGAAACTGGATGAGATGCGTAAGGAGAATGAATTGTTGAAGGAGAGAGTCATGCAAGTGGATATAATTAGTGCACAGTGCGTGATGCTACTTTTACTTTGACTGATAATTCCATTCCAGGGTGCATGCCCTCAGAGGTGAGTCGATGGTTCTCGAGAGGAAGTTTCAAGAGGAGAAAGACGAACGAATCAGGTCGATAGAGGATCTTGAATACTAATTATGATTGATTCACAGTCAGGAGTGTATGGTCACTCACACGAAGCAGTATCTGGCTCATTTGGAGGAGGAGAATAAGAAGATGGAAGAGGAAATGAAGAGATTGGAGGATGAGAATAGTCTACTCAGAAGGACGGAGTGCGTTGAGTACTTCACGGTGAATTCATACACAGTAAACGGTGCCTTATTCCAGTTCGGGCAGTGTTCACGTTGAATTGGAGAAGGAAAAGGCGAGGAATGAGAGATTGGAGAGGATGCTGAGGTATGAAGGAGAAATAGAGGAGAGATATCCTCGAATGATCCATTCCAGAAACAATAACTGCGACGATGAGATTGTGGAGCTGAAACAGCGGTGAGACGAACGTCTCGTTGTCTTTGGCCCCCGAAAGCATAAATGTCGTTCAGAAACACGAATCTTCTGCACAATATCGTCCAGATGCAGAACAATCAGAGGACGATTGAGTGAGAAAGATTGAAGGGAGGAAGACGAAGTTAAACTCACTCATTTCAGGCAGAATATGCACGCGCTAAGTGTGGCCTTCGACCATAGTGTGAAGGAGAGGTGAATGTTACAGGGCAATGAGCCTGCCCAATGGGTTTGGATTGCAGAAATCGATTGGAGACGCAGAAGAAATCGCTCAAGGATCGAATCACGTGGTTCGAAGAGAATTGGCCGAAGAATAGTAAATTGTTTATGAAGGCAGAGTGGAATGCGGCTGCGGAGCATTTGAGGGTCAGTTTTAGTGACGAGTAAGATATAATTGGGCGATATTGATTTCATTCCAGCCTCTTCCCCCTCCACCTCCTCCTCCGTTCTTCCATCCTAATCCCAATCCTAATTCCTTCCCCAAACCAACTGCTCCTCCTCCACCTCCGTTGATGAAAATCAATCTTCGTCCACCTGTCTTTCACGCCAATAGTGCAGAATCCGTAGTGACAGCAGGACAGGCATCGTCTCCTTCTGTCTCTCTCGTTAATCAAGGTTCTTCCCATCGCTCCGTCCCTTCTGTATGCACTGTGTCCATGACGTCCCTCACTGGAGGAGATTCCACCCCGAGTAGATCTATTGAACCCACTCGCTCCACCAGTACTTCTATGCTCAAAAGAGAAGTTCCCTAGAAACCCTAGTTATTTTTTCTTATATGGTCATTTGAAGAACTTAGACGTGCTTTTAGAAAAAAAAAGGTAGAATTCCCATATTGTATGCGGTAATAAACTGTCTTTCTTTGATTTTTTTGTCCATTCGAAGATTTGTTCATATAATGTATAGCTCACTTTTTAGATAGACGCTGTATGTTCCGATAAAGATTTGTAAAATAATTGTTCCAATTGCCCGTATCAAATCATCAGACAGGCGTTAATATTCGCTCGATTCGTATCTTCCTGATTTTTATTGGTAGGTGTTCGACTAGTTATCTCTTTTCAGTTGTGCTTGTGTCTGAAGCCGTCTGCCTCCTTCTATGGGGGTGAGTACGATGGGAGGGCATGCACCTATTAATGGACGAATCAGTTTGCATGTTGTTGGAAGTACGAAGAGTTGATTTAATATTAGGGTAGGATCTTTATCTCCGCATCCATGTGAGCGCTAGCTAGCCATGAGAACGCGTTTCCCAACTCGACACGCATAGTACGCAAGGAAAGGGATTTTAGATAGTATCAAGGCTGAGCGAGACACTTCTTTCTCATTGCCGAGGGGGGGAGGGGGGCTATGATTTGACGCCGTTAGTTGCATGTTCCCACTATGTCAATGCGCTATTAAACGAGTAGTTTTCAGAACAATCAAGGAAGTCCGTACGGCCCGTATGGAGTTCCGCTGCCAGGTGCGCCTCAGTTGGGTGAGTGATTGGATTAAGACCCGATCTGATTTTTTTCATTGCAGCCATCACGGCTCCTAACAGTTTGGCTCCGGTACCTAAGGCTCCTGCAAAGAAGAATGGGAAAGGTCGAAAGGTGAGATGAGAGAAGGAGAGTGGTCACAGGACTGAATTGCTTCTAGGGCGGGAAGGTGGCAGTTCGAGTGACGGAAATGCAGTCGAATGAGTCATCAAAGATGCTACTCGCTGCGTTAGTTGCCACATCTTCTTTCTTCCGAGGAGGGATTATCTGACGAAGGAAGATGGATGCCAATCATAATCTTTCTTCTACTCTGCCCCTATTTCGTGTACAGTGAAATAATTGTAGTTAAAAATGTCCTTGAAGGTTTGATCCCTGAAGGTGCTTGAAATGTGTACTGAATAGGGGGTAATTGATCTTCTCTTCTATTCAGATACGACGTCAGACTACACGAAGCGGAGAATCGGGCAGTGAAGGCTGAAGCAGTGAGTGATCGAACGATGATTGACCCCTCCCCTAACCTCCTCCTCCTTCGCAGGCGAGAATGAGCGCCAGTATGCAGGAGGGCAAGTGGAAGACCATGTATGAGGTCTGTCGAACCACCCGTGGATTAAAAGTGATCGCACTTTCCAGGAGACGATTGGCGAGATGGAGAAGCTGAAGGAGAAGGTGCAGAAACTGAAGGAGAAGAAGAAGTCTAGTAAGGATCGATTTATTGTGTGAGTTACTCATCGATTGATCGATGTCGAAAAGTTGTTGTCTAGACTCGCGCAGTACGCAGATGCTTTGGAGAAGAAAGTGAAAAGAATGGAGGAGAAGGAGAAAGAGAGGGAGCAGAAGGAGAAGGAGAAGAAAGTGGAGAAGTCCCTCTTTCAGTCCGCACTCATTGGTGTCCCATTGAAGAAGAGGAAATGTTCTGCAGATACAACGGTGAGTGAGAGGAGGAGGAGGAAGTAAGGGGGTGGATCAATTAGATATCCATTTACAGTCTGCCCATTCTACTTCAAGTGTGAGCCTTTCCACCAAGTCGTCCGAGAGGTCAGTCGTTTATATTCGGGGAGACATTTTTATCCATGAGGGTGTTCGTCTATGTACGATATTACAGCAGCAGCAGCCTGTCTTCCTCTAAGAGTTCCTCTACCACTTCGACCACTCTCTCTACAGATTCAGCTCAGTCTGAGATTGGAAGTGAGAGGTAATTATGTCATTCTGAAATTGATAATCGCTCATTTCGTTGAAGGGACAAATTGGCCAAAGATAATGCTCGTCTACGATCGATTCTTTCCCGATTCGGAATTGATGAGGAGGGAAATTACGAGGATGTTAAGGTTAAAATTACCGAACATGGACGAAAATGACCTATTTTTTTAAATTTTTGTATTGGATAGAGCATGGTCGAATTAGTAATATTAGCATATTAAAAAAGTCCGAAAATCGATAATTAACCCAGGAAATGACTTTGGCATGGTGCCCGAACAGGCCTGAACAAAGGGAATCGCGCCAATTCAAACTTGAATATGGGGAGACTCAATTCAAAGTATGCGAAATAATTTACAAGTTTATGTGCAAACGAAAGCTCATCCCATCCCATTTCGTACTTTCAATTCAGCATTGCATAAAAAAATATCGCAATTTAGCAAAAACAATAATAAAGCGAAATTTGTCCACGCGTTGCGGTCGCGTCGCGTATTTTTCTCGAACAGCGCGCATTTAAACGCTAATTTGTCCGTGTTCGGTAACTTTAAGAGAACGAAGGAAAGAGAAACGCATACGTGATTTCAGCCTAATATCGTCCTTCAAGCTACGGCTCCACTTCATGAGAAAGTGCAGATAATGGCTGAGGAGATTAAGAAGTTCGTTTTGAGCTAGTTGATCCTTGTTTTGGTTTGAGGTCTGCTATAATCGTGCCTGAATTCAGGTATCAAGCCGAAGTCAACGAATTGCGTGATGCGAATGAGATACTCAACTGGTACAAGAAGGAATACACTAATTACAAGGCCAGAGAAGTCGGTGTGAGTTGATAAGCTGCGAAATTTGTCTTCATTTCGCGCTAGGATTATCTGCCAATGAGAAAGATGGTATTGTGTCTTTCAACGATGTTTTTCTCTCAGCGTCTCGCGATGGCTTTGACTCCAAGCTGTCCCATGACTCCAAGCTCTCCAACTCCGTCTGAGAGTCCGCCCATTCTCCCTCGGATGGTGCCTATCGAGAGTGAAGTAAATGAGCCTGAGAGAGCCTGGAATATGGTGGAATCGATCATTGAGGATGAACGACGACGCAATAAGAAATAATCACTAGAAGTTTATACCGTAGTCTTCAATGTTGTGTTCAAAAGTTTAATTAATATGTCACATAATAGTTAATCAGAGTTTATTCGAAGAAATTATACAATATGTAGAAATACGGAATGTTCTAATTTAGAATTTAGAATGCTTGTTTGTATTCGATTTTGTTTGCACTGTAAAACGTTCTCTTCCGTACATAGTGCGGCGATAAAGTTCTGTTCGTTGTTCCTCGAGAGATTATGATAATTCGTTGATTCGACGCAATGTATCTTCAATGTCTCCAATACCTTCAAACGTTCAATGAGCGTGAAATACTTCACCTCTAGTAGGAGGGCTTATGTTATATGGGAGTTCCATTGTTCTAGCTGTGTCGTGCTCAATATCAGTGCACGACTGCTATCTCTATTCAATCGGTCTGATAGCGGTTGTGATAGACGTAGGGGAGCGGCGCTAGAGATAGTGTGATCGTGAGAGTATGCAGACAGTTAGAGCGTGAGAGATGGAGAAGTTTGAGGAGAGGATGTAAAAGTTGTATGAGTATGGCAATAAGATCGCGGTTGGCGTGGAGAAAGATAGAGAGTGAACATCTTGTATCGTGTGCGAACTCCTCAATGCTTCTCTCTTGTCTTTCCTTGGGCATTGTTTCACGTTTTATGCTATGGGTCTGGTTGGGGTTTCCGAGCGTGTTCGTCCGTGCTTGGCTCTCTCTTTCTCATTCATCCGCTTTCTGCGTTTTGTAGTACGACAATTGTAGGTCTTATTACGCTACTCTATTTACTCGCTTTTTGGCAGAATGCCAGTGCGCAAGTCCCTTCTAATATTACCTATCGATTGGGGAAGAGATGCAGAGACAATTCTTTCTCTATTTTTCTCTTGCTCTACCCTCTTCCTCCCCCTTGAAACGCAGTCTGATACTAGCTTAACTATTTCAGTTTCATAATGAATGGCAAACTTCCTCGTCTCTACTCAGATGACGATTTGAGAGAAGAAGCAAGTGTTGAAATGGGGCGTAGTGAGTAGTTTATCATTTCCATATTTCAGTCACCAATTGGATGTTCAGGCCCGATCGATTTGCCTGGACTAGAGAAGGAAGAGAATGGAGGAAATAAGGAGAAAGAAGAAGATGAAATCCAGTTTATCAAGGTGAAAATACTGCCATTTTCCCAGTAATCATCATATTTTGAAGCAGTTTCTTCCTTCGAAGACGAAGAAGACGAAGAGAATCTCAGGAGGAAAGGATAGCAAGGAGGGTGTGAAGAGGTTCGGGATTATGAGTCCCGTCGTCTAATCAATTCTGATCAGTCCTCCTTCGTTCACTACTCCTGCTTCCTCTCTCGAGGAGAGACTCAACGCTGCTGAGGAGGTGAGATGGACTGGATTTCTATCAATTCAGTAATATGTGGTAGCTGATCCTTGATATTTGGCAGAGTCGTGATAAGGCACAAGCAGACCATCTCGATATTTTCACCAAGTATAGAGTGAGTTCGCAAAATATATTTTCAAGTATGCGGAATGAAGAGATAATTAGGATGTTTAGGAAGCGGAGAAGAAGATTCATGAGATGACCAGTGTGCATAATAAGGAGATGGAAGAGGCGAAGGGGTGAGTGGAATCAGTGTTCCCCTTGTATTCATTTGATCATTCAGACGTATTGCTGAACTCGAGAAGAATGAGCACACTCAGTTGGATCAGTGGATGGAGAAATATCAGGTATGGACGAGCAAGTGAAGTATTTAGTCAGCCGATGATTTTGAGAATGAGATGATCAAGCGTCGAGACTGTGAGGCGCGCGAGAAGAAAGCAATCGAAGAGATGGAGACTCGAGAGAAGAAGAGGATGAAGGAGATAGAGAAGTTGAAGGAGGAATTGGAGCAGACTAAGGTTTGCCACTTCTCGAAAACTGATTGTAATTGAATATTTCATTGCAGGTTAAAGTTACCCAACAGGGACGAAATTGACCACCTTTGATACTTTGGTACTTAATAGAGCACGGTTGGGTGAGTACGACTGCGATATTATTTTAGTCAGAAAATCAATAATAGCATCAGAAAACGCCCTAGAAGTGTCAAGTGGATCAGGGAAAAAAGCGCGAAAACGCCACTTTTCAAATTTTGGCAATGTTCCAAGGAAGTGCTCTCTCATTTTGCCACACTCTCTCACCAAAGAAATACGGTTTCCTGTGGATCAGGCTAGGCGTTGCGAAAGTTACAATTTTCAAAATATTTTCGTCCTTGTTGGGTAACTTTAAGATGGAGCGGGCTGTTGCACAGAAGGACCGGGTATGTTTACTCCTTTATCTATTAAATCATATGTTTAATCGTTCAAGAACCAATTCGCGCTCCTTCGTGTGAAGGTGGAGCCGATGGAGGAGGAGGTGAGAGAGGAGTACGACAATCATCCATTTATCGATCTCTTCCAGCTCGCCATGAGTGCACAGCGTCAGAAAGATCTCGCTGACAGTCTCAATCAGTACAAGGGAAACCTCGAAAAGTTAGTTGTTATCGATTGAGTGATGCTATAATAGACTGCGTTCAGTATTGAATGAGCAAAATTGAATTACAGTCTCGAATTGTCGCTATCGAAGAAGGATGAATTGATTGCAGAAGAAAATGCGAGAAAGATTCGAGCGTAAGTGTATCACTAGCCCACTGCTTCGCCTTGCTGTGATTTTTAAAAAATTGTTTGCTATTCCAAACATCGAATATCTCTGCATTTATATCATTTATATCATTTATAAGTGGAACTTTGCAGTATCACTGACGGTACAACTTATATTCTGCGAAATGAGGAGCTTATCGAGCAAAACAAGGAGCTTAATGAGCAAAATGAGGAACTGCGACAGGCCAATATCCTCCTCTCCACTCTCCCGTCAGTTCTTTAATCTTTGATAGAGTTAAAGAGTTACTGAATGATGGTTGATCTATGCAGATCTGCCAAAATTCGCGGGGAGCTAATGCAAGCACAGAGTCGAATCCTGGAATTGGAAGGGTGAGGAGATCTGATTGTAAATGAGAGGGAATACAAAAATGCATTTCAGCCATATCAAATCAATGAATGAGAAGGAAGAACCAGTGAGAGTCAGGGTAAGAACAGAGCCTTTGGGACGAATAATCTCTCTATTCCGTTAGTCTTGCATGACAGATTCAATATCAGGCTTGTTCTCCTCCTCTCTTCGCTCCTACTGAATGCAGATATGGAGATGTCCTGAGACGGAGGAGAGAGAAGAGACAGGCGAGTAGTTGAGTGAAACAGAGTCGTACGGAATGATCTTGTCAGCCCTAATCGGTGTTCATTGCAGATGAAACGTCGTTTCTCTTCTTCCAGTTATCCTGTTGATGGAGAGAGGAATAATCCGCATGGTCAATCTGTCTATTTTGGATATCAATCTGTAAGTAATGTATTTGATTATGAGGCGAATGAGAGATTAGCTATGGATGATTCGGGAAGATGTTGTTCCACTCTCAGGGATTTCATCAGTCTCATCAACTTCCCCAACCTCTTCCGGTCTCTTCCATTCCTCTTCCCTCATCCTCCATTCCCATTCCTTTCGGTCCTGTTCCTCCTCCCAATCTTGTGGTTCCTCCCTTTGATCTTTCTACTGCAGCACCCCCTCAAGATCAGTCATTTTTTCCTCGCTAAATAAGTATCATGCTTGTAAGCTCTTTCTCATGTTAATAATTCTTCTGTGATTTTTAACTTTTTCATTGTTTTAATAGCGTCTGGACGCATGTCTGTTTAAAATAATTTTACTGTGACTGCTGTACATGTTAGCATTTCATGCGACGATAAACAGTTCAAAGTTTTAGTCTAACTCTTTATTTGCATTGTATCTCCTAGATTGAGCATTATCGAATATAATAAGCATCTGGAGCATCTTAACCGGTTAAATTCACAATCAAGTTCGAACAATTTAAGCACTAGTTATTTGTTATTTACAAACTATTACAAGCAAGCTATGAAGTATATCTATTCCTCTGGCGCAAGTACATGAAGACAATTTACATAATAGAGCACTTCGACTTTTGAGTCTCGGGAGGAGATGTCGGTGTTTCCTTTGCTTGGTTTGGATCGTATCTTCTTTGATTGAGGGGAATGGAAGGAGGTGGAGTTGGTCTATACGACGAAGAGAAAGGAGGAACTGATGCAATCGGAGGATGCGATCGAGTGTTAGGAATGTTTGCCGGGTTTGTCGGAATCGACGGGGAGACAGGTGGTGGTACTGTAGCCGCAATTGGGTTTATGGAAGGCTCCTGGAGTACGGTAGTCGCAGTATGGGCTTCCGTAGGCTCCGGAGGCATTTCTGGTTCTGTAGGAGAATCAATAGGGGGAGGATGGGGAGATGAAGTGGAGGTGGGAACTGCGGCTCGTCTGCTGAAGTATCGCAGTTGAGTCTGCTCTTCGACACCAAAAGCGATGATGAGATTAGCCTGGAAGAGAAGAATTTGTGTAGGACTCAGCTCATTGCTTACTCACCTCGACATACTCTCCACACATCTTCTGTGCATAGTCTGCCTTCTGACGATTGGTGAGAGGAGCGGAGGGAAAGGCGATTGCATGTGGACGAGTGAGACGGAGAGACGAATCAGTGATGATCACCTTCAATCGATATACTACCTACAGTATCCTTACGGAGCGAATCAATCTCGATTCCATTCCCCTTTCACCTCAAGATCCTCGCACTCGCTCGCAATGCTTGCACTGCCTATCTTTATATTGGGTAATTGCTCCTGGAATTCGTGAGTGATAGGTATGGTGTTAATCTGGAGTCGATATTGTTCTCATATCGTACCTTCACATACTCCATAACCTCGTTTCCAGAATCCTCCGATTGAATGTATACAACCACATGTCGCTGATGTTCAATCAACTGCTTCATGATGAATTGCTATGAAACGAAGATTGATAATAATAATGACACAGTAACCCATTCTACAGTACTCCTCGCACTTACCACAACGTGTCTCTTCCTGTCTTCACTTCCGTAAATATTGTAGTGCATCGAGTTTTTGCAGTTGGAGATATCAAGAATCTGCATCATTTGTTCACGATCATTACATCACTATCACAATGTTCACCTTTCCCAATTTGTCTCTCAATTGGGCTCGAACTTCCTTTGTATCTCGCGAGTCCTTTCCAGCCTGGAACGAATGGATCGATCGATAGTCCTCTGCATACAGAATACCTCAGGGAAGAGCAGGCAGATCTCAGTCCAGAATTCAATATCGTGCTTAGAGAAGGAACCACGTGCAGCCAGATACTTAAAATAACCATTCGTATTTTCGAGGATCAACATAACGTAATGGAATCAGTTCATAGACTCATCTATCTCGCACCCTCTATCTAGAAAGATAGATCTATCGGCGAGACCTCACGGATTGAGAATAACTGCTTCGCTTTCAAACACTACTCCAAAATGGATACTAAACTCACCTTGTCAATGTGTGTATTCGTCAGAAGATGAGGGACGAGTTTGGGCGCATAGTCAAATTTCTCATTGCACAATTCGCAAGTTGTTGTCTGAATTGGAATCGTCGTATTCACTCAGCCACAAGTTTCTCCTCACAGGCAGATGCAAGCTCTTGCTAGCAGCATACTTGTCAGTGGAATGGAAGATCAGTTTGCGCAGCTTGTCTATTTTCCGTCCTGTATAATGAAGATGTTGCAGAATAGGAATGAAATCCGAGAATTTTAGAGAGTTCACAATTTCGGATTTGCCAATTTCTCATGAAGAATGGTGCTCTTAAGTTTTGTACGATGTAGAATGATCCTTACTTCCTTCATTGAAGTTCATTTTCGTCGTATCAGAAGGGTCGATGTGCAGGAGAGGAATGTACAGTGGCAGCATAATCACTCCCATGTAGCACTCCAGTTTCTTCTGAAAACGTTTTCCCTTCCCCTCTATGTACTCAGTCTTTATTGTCGGGCCATAAAGGAAGATGATTAGCGATGCCAACCTTCTCCAAATCGACAGTGCCCTCATCCACAGGTTCTTCTTCCTCTTTCTCTTCGATTTTTGTGTACATACGGAGTAGCGTGATATATATTTGGAAACACTCTTTAGTAACGCGGCCGCCTCTCAGACGGAACTGAGGAAAATAATTATCTAAGAAATGCCCAATTATATTTGAGACTTACCTTCTCCAGATGATTCTTTGTAGTAATATGGACGATCCAATTCCGTAGATCATCGCCAGCACTCGGTCTGATTGCTGCTAGTTGCTTGTCGCAACTTCGGCACCTCTCTTTCTGCAATAATTAATATCCTGAACATACAGTGGTTTCTGATGCTCTTCTGAAAGCTAACATGATCGTACCACAGGGAAGTAGAGATCTTTTTGTGCCTCATCAAGATCGACTTCATCGAGAAGCCCTCGAAGTTCTCTTCTCAGTTCTGGCTCTCCCTCCTCTCCAATCTCCTCGTCGTCCTCACAGATTTTCGCTACATCGAATAGAGGGAAAACTCTCTGCTGTGATATCTGGCGAAAGGAGCTCGGTTGAGAGGTGGTGCTCTTGGCAGGAGAAGGTGGAGGTTGGCTGTCCGATGGAGCGGAAGGAACTGCAAATTGTCGATCGGTATAATTTTTCCACTTCATTGATTGATAGGTTTTTACGAAAATTGTCCACTTTTTTCAAATCGATGTTGAACTACGCGTATGAATTTCTCACAACTGAGTTTGAATGGAAATAAAGGAATTAATGTGCAATAAATATCAGCTATCTAAAAAGTGCGGGTGCTTAGCAGCTACATTTCGAGACTTGAGGAATGCAAGAGATCGAAGCTTGGAATAGGCAACTAGAAGAGGACTACTCTACATTCTAGAATGCGTTCAACGAAGAAACGAATCCGTACCATTCTGTTCCTTCTCCTCTTCCTCTTCCTCTTTCTTCAACTCTTCTTCTATTTTCAACTCCTCTTCTCTCTTCAATTCTTCTTCTTTCAACTTAACTGCAGCATCGATTCTTCGCTGAAGTCTCTCCATGAGTTGACGAGATTCGCGAGTCGTTTGAGCTATTCTGAATGGGAATTGTGATCCGATACAAGAACGGCAGCGCAGACCAGTGATTCATAGAAATGAAAACCTACGAGGTTCGAAGCTCCTCCGCCATGGAATCGATCTGCTCCGTGGAAGATTTGAGTTCATTCAACTCCTACAAAAAGCCAAGATCAGCGTTCAACTATCCAAACGAGAATCTAACCTCTCTCAACTTCTTCTCTTGTTCATCTCTCTCACACTTTGCGAATATGAAGGGAGTGAAGTGGCCGTTCTTGCTTCGCATCATTTCTGGAATGCACCGTTGCTCAAAATTAAACTCACCTACAGTAAACTCAATCACAAATAAACTCACTGAGGGTAGGCTTCCAGTCTTTCTCATTGGGTCTTTTCACGCGAATCTTCAGATCTTCGCTGAGTTGAGTGGGGTATTCCCGTAGCCAATCGGTCATTTCCCGTTCAGTGAACGGGCCTCTGCAATAGAAATGGTAGGATGCAGAGAGAATCAGAGCGCGAAGTAACGAACTGTTCAGTGCCGGAATCGTCTACATAGAAGAATTCCATTCTCAGGGTGGAGCCTTGCTCCTCGACGTGTTGAGTTTATCACGGAGCTTCTATAAAATGGAATTGGAAATTGTTGTATCTAGTTCGCGTCATCTTCATTATACGAATACTGAATGAATTTGGAAGCATGCTTGTTTCAATTTATCCAAAAATGCCTACAAATAGTTTTCTTCTTGCCCGAATTCAGAATAGTGTTAGATATTTGAATAAATACACAAATTTTCAACCAGATGTTTCATCCTTATGAGACATTAAAAATGAGTGAAGAGAGTATTCTCGACAAAGCTCTGAAGGCAATTTGTCCAGCGAGAAGAATGATTCGAATGTGAGTGAAAACTGTTGATTTTCGCGTGCTCTTACTGATTCTAACGAGAAATTTGATTTTTGTCTCAAGGCTCTGAGTCAAGTATCTATCAAAATTTCGTAGGCAGTATTTGGGCAGCGTAGAGAAGAGGATGCAGAGCAGGGCTGTGCATTTTACGTTTTACGATTTTACGAATTTTACGATTTACCGACTTATTTCGTAAAAATTTACCGTCGTAAAATTTTACGAATGCAAAAACCATTTTACGAAAAACTTTAAGCCTCAAAAATGAGACCTTCAAGGCTTCAATGTACGTGGTTCCTCATCATTTGTCAAATTTTCAAGCACAATAACGCTTCTGTTAATGAAAATGCCAATTTTGAACGCAGTAATTCAATTTTGTCTATGAAAATTTGTTTCAAGAACCAAATCACGGCTAAAGAGTTCACAGAAAAATGTCAGAAGGCAGTTATCGATCATTTTAACGAGTTGATCAGTTCAAGGAAGCCAATATCATGCAAAAAATGATCGAAAAGCTTGCTTTAGGTCTTTCTAAATCGCAGGAGAACAATTTTACGAAATTTTACGAATTTACCGAATTTTACGACTTTTTTAGTCGGTAAAATACGTTTTACGAAAATTTTACGAAAATAATTTTGCGCACAGCCCTGATGCAGAGTATCAATGTGAATATGAATAAATAAATTCGATGTTAGTGGAACAGTTTTATACAAAAGTCTAAGTTGACGTCGGCATTGTGTAGCAAGTGTGCGAGCTGGGCTAGGGAGCTTTCTACATGAAAAATACTATCGTGAATTGATTTTTTAGATTTCTATGTTGTGCTCATATAGCGTTTAGATATTTAGTCTATGAAGTTGTTGGTGTACAACCTGAACTTAAATTAAATTAAATCAATGAAATCAATTAAGTAAATAAAATAGTTGTCCTACAATTCCAATTTTCATACTGTAAGTCAACATGGTCAAACTTTTCGCGTTTGCTGCAATGTTGTGCAACCTCTACAGCTTGCTGCAAGCCTTGTTTTATCCTTTGCTTTACGTTATTCGTACGCCTGTATCGATCCTCATAACTTCCTCTATCCTGTGAATATAATTCTATTGTCAATATCCTTCTCAGACCCGTCCAAACGTTTGCAAACCCGTTCGTTGCAGGGTAAGAATGCCAAAGTGCTACTATGAATTGCTCGAAGTCGAGCGAGATGCCGACGCCGAGACGATCAAGAAGAATTATAGGAAGATGGCACTCAAATGGCACCCCGATAAGAACCCTTCCAATGTGAGCCCCACTTTGATCACTCCAGTCTTTCATTGCGTTTCTAGATCGAAGAAGCAACGAAAACGTTCGCTCTTCTTCAACAAGCATACGAAACGTTGAGTGATACTCAAGAGCGGGCGTGGTACGATCGTCATAGGGAACAGATCCTCAGAGGAGGTTAGTCAATTTGATTGATAACCTTGATAATCATGTTGTTTTCTAGGTTTCGACGAGGAAAATTATAAAGATGACAGTATGGACTTGCTGAAGTACCATTGCAAGTGCTGGGATGGATTTGGCGATGATAAGAGAGTGAGTTTATCGTTCCTAGCTAAATATTTTATATCGCGATTCAGGGTTTCTATGCCGTTTATCGAGAAGTGTTCGAAACACTGACAGAAGAGGATCGTGATTTCCATGACGATGCGAAGGATGGAAACTATCCTCAGTTTGGCGATTCAACCAGCGACCCAGAAGAGGTTTGATCATTCTGTTCTTGGTCTAAAACGAAGAAAAACATTAGTAGACTGAATAAACAATAAAGGTGAACTGGTCGGATCATTTATCTTCTTAGTGAATGCATTGTCTATGAATTGTTAATGGAAAAATGGACTGTTTTCGCTGCCATTGGAGCAAACATCTTCTTTAAAGAAAAATATGTTCTTTGAATATTTTTTTCAGATCGTGACCAAGTTCTACGGTTTCTGGCAGTCTTTCTGCACAGTTCGCAGTTTCACATGGGTCGAGGAGTACGATATTAGACAGGTATCGACTTCATACACCATTATCTGCTCCTATACGTGCTACTTCTCAATCAAAACTTGAGCGCTGTCGCAATTCCAAGCTCATAGCAGAAGATCAAATATAAATATTTATTCATGCATTTTCTAGGCTCCGAATCGTCCGACGATGCGAGCAATGGAGAAGGAGAACGAGAAGATGAGACAGGCTGCAAAAGCTGAGAGGAATGAACAGATCAGGGTGAGAATTACTGTAGATATTTAGATTACGGTATTCAAACCCATTTAATCAATTCTTTTTCCAGGATCTGACTTCATTCATTCGCAAGAAGGATCCACGTGTGGCTGCGTACAGGTACTTTTTGGTAGATGGAGGAGTATGAATAAAGGATGTAATTCTAGGGAAATGCTTGAGGAGAAGAAGAAGGAGACCCAACGGAAGAATGAGGACAGAATGAGACAACAGAGAATCGACAATTTCAAGTGAGTCTATTTTAATAATTAATCACCTATTATTAATTAACTGATTTAAGGAACCTCAAAGAGCACAAGGAATCGGAAGAGTCGAAAGCGGCGTGGAGAAAACAAATGGAGGAGATTGAGGATGAATTGGATGAGAGAGAAGGAGGAGCAGCCAGTGATCTCTCTGATGAAGGTATTGTATCTTGCCAATGACGGGTGAATAACTCAAATTGCAGATGAGGAAGGAGATGTACCGTACTGTATCGTGTGCGAGAAGGCCTTCAAGTCGATGTGAGTTCAATTGTGATTTATACCACTTCACTCGTTCCTATTTCAGGAAAACGAAGGAGAATCACGAAAAGTCGAAGGCTCACAAGCAGAAATTGGCGGAATTGAAAAAGCATCTGAAGGACGAAGAGGCAGCTCTGTTGTTGGAGGGATTAGGGGAGGAGGAGGAGGGAGAGGTAAAGGATATGTTGAATTTCGATGTTTAAATAACCTATGATTATTCGTAAATCAGTTCCGATTTGTTATTGATGAGTGAGAGATCGTCAGTGTTGATTGAGGATGATTGTCTCTCGTTCAGGAACAGGAACAAGTGGATAACACTCCTCGAGGGAAGAAGAGCAAAAAGGCAAGGAAGAAGGAGAAAGAGAGAAGACAGAAGGAAGAGGAGGAGAATGAGGAGAAGTGAGCATTATTTATCCATCCTCAATTAACATTTTAATTAAATAATTACTTGGTAAATTATTAAATGATTTTCTAATTAATAAATAATTCCAGGAATGAAGATGAGGATCTGACCGAGGCGACGGAGGGATTGACCCTGGAGGAGAAGGAAGAGGAGGAAGGAGAGAAGAAGGAGGAGAATATCTTCCTTGCTGCTGCCAAAGCACCCGTGAAGAAGGAGAAGAAAAAGTGAGATCATATATTTTTGTTTCCATGCAATAATCCAAAAGTGATGTGAATTTGACGTCGAATGATTGAAAATTAGAAGGCAATAAAAAAAATCGTTGCAGGGGCAAGGCCGATGCAACTATCCACGTGCAAGAGTCAGTGAAGGGAGGAGAGACTGTACCCAAGACGGCACTCTGTGACAAGTAAGCGGTTACTGTATTTCATAAAAGTTCGATATGCTAGGGTTACTGTATCATATTTCAGATGCGGTGAATTCTTCGAGTCTCGTTCAAGGCTGTTCTCTCATCTGAAGGAGACTGGTCATGCGACTCCTCTTCAGATGCAAGGAAGTGGAGGAGGGAAGAAGAACAAGGGAAAGAAGGGCAAGAAAGGAGGAAATGACGAGTGGTAGGACCATACGGAATTCTATAGCTACATTTTTATCGAATTTTGTACCGATTTGTCTATCCAGTGATGATTACGTAGATATCTGGCTCTTTAGCCAATGGCGGGTGCTTGTCTGTTACTGTTTGTTTTACTTGTTGGTTACTGTCGAGATAAATCGGCTGAATTGTGAATGTTGTTCCATCTGTGAAACTGGGCGGAGTCAACGGGAAGGAAGTCCCTTAGGGCGCATTCATTCTTCCACAATGGACGAGAAAGATGAGTCTAACCCCTCCCTCTCTCCCATGGATTTTCGTCCCTATCGAGATGTGAAGCTGTGATTCTTATTCCACTCTTACGACATTTCTTTCGCCTTGTGCAATCGTATCCGTAGCTTCCTGTTTACTGTGTATTCCGACCTCCGTCTGGATTCATTTACCGTCCTCGGATAGGAAGGAAGAGGTTTTCGTGTCTGAGTGGAAACGCTCCAATCTATTTAGTTTGTTCCTCCCTGGGAATCACATTTGGGGAAATGATTGTCTTTTCTCTGTCTATTGACCAGACTCTGGTCTCAATTTCACCCTCTCAGTTGCTCTACTTTCTGTCTTTCCATTAGAATGGAGTCGGGGAAAAGCTGTTTTGTCCCCGATTCTTCTCACCAGAATAGAATTGGCTTAATTTCACATCGTTTCCTTCTCTCTTCCCAGTAATATTTCACGACTGAGACTAGAAGAGATCAATGGAGAAGATCATTCGTGGAGAAAGGAAGACGTATTTCTCCTTTGAAGGGAAGGAGGTTGAGTCTGGTCTCTGTTATGGTTGTTCGTGGGCGGTCTTTCAACTTTTCCGCTCAGTACCTCCTCTCATTTCTCACCACCCTTGTTTTCTCCCTTTCAAGAACCGTATGTCTGAATTCACAGATTGTTTTTCATGCTTTGAGATCTTTAGTATGCCCGATTGTCTGTGAGGGCGGTTCTTTTCTGTCTATGATCTCACTTTCCCTTGCTCTGTCCTTCTCTTTCTCTAGCTTCTCTCGTAACTTGGTTCAAGTAATTATTGCCGGAAACGTTTCCGACTATGATAATCGCATCTTCTTCTCTCACTAAGTTGCACGAGCGTGGGAAGAAGAACTCTTCCATCTAAGTAGACACGCTTAGTGAGGACAATAGTCTCCGGAAGTTCAGCCATTTCTTGAGAGTGGGAAAGAAGTGCACTCAAGCAGTAGGTCATTCTCGACCTCTCGATTCTCTCTTCATTTCGAGTCTAATCGTCTCATTCTCACATTCATTCACTTCTTTCTCTAACTTCCTCCCGAGTTTCCCATACACTTTTTATTACGAGTAATCTCCTGAGTCTTGACTCGATGTTCATTATCGAGTTTATGGATCAATGATCTGAATGGTCCGTGAACTTTCGTATTCCATTCGTCATGCAGCCAATTACGCAGTGTACCCAACATCCTGTGTTCCTTCACGCCTCCAATTCTTACAGATATCTACCGTTCAAGCATGAGAGAGACTGGAAAGGAGTGACGAGAATCGGATCTGAGCTAAGATGGTGAGGTGTCTTTCTGAGATTTAGATACGTACTATACTCGTATATAAACTACTGTCTATCCTCACCATGAACTCACCATAGTTTGTCTTCTAGTAAATTGCGAAGGAGGGGGAAGAAATTGGGTAAAATGTTCATCCAATTTCGACGTGCACTCTCATTTGTGATGCTTCAGTCTACCTAGTCTCCGAAATGTAGAAAAGCGAGGGTGGAAGGGAAGGGGTCGAACATCATCTTACTCTCTCTCAGGGCGATGCAAGCACTACAGACGCCGTATCTTCCCGCCTCACTTCTTTCATCTCCACACTACAGGTGATACGGTATTCTATTGACTCTGATTACCGTAATCTGTGCAGGGTCTCTACTTCTTCTCGGCTCTATTCGCCTTCACTCTCATCGCAGCATGTCTCTGTTGTTGTGTCGTCGGGTGCAGCCATTTCATGGACTGCCTGGGCGATACGTCAGAAGAGAGACGACTGCCGGCACGCACCAAAAATAATGTGCGACATGAACTTCTTCCATGAATTTCACGGTTAATACGAGCGATACTTGATAAAGCGTGTTCATTACAATATTATTATGTATTCACACAATAGTATCGAAAAGATTGAGAAAAAATACAAATAAATATAAAATAAATTTAATTCTGCAAAAAGTTGTAAAAATTGGATACTGTTTATTTTGAATTCTTAAATTGTGATACTCAGCAAACGATTTCGTGATTCAGGACGATGTATATGGATATTGATCTAGGATTACGGTGATTGTTTTCCATTCGATCAATTCGGCCTATTTATGCTGATTTTCTGGTGTTGTGCTCGTGTTTTTGTTGTTCTTTTGTTCTTGAAAATTACATTGATATATTTTGCAGCTATGAGCATGAACCCTGCTCTCCTCAACGGAGATTGGCCAGCAATGAGCGGCTTATCAGGTATTCCATTTTCGTATCCCCTACTCCGATAAGTTTTTCCTTTTGCTGCTTATTTTAGTATGATCTCTTTTCAGAAATTTTGAGTGAAATTCAATCGAATTATCCTCCTACTCGCGACAATCGCCAGCCCGATGAGGACACTGAAACTTCCTCGCCCGTCACATCCGAGAGCGCCTCTGTTAGCACCACCGCATTCCCCTTCTCGGAGGCCGACCTTGCTAACTACGCCATGCTCCCCGGCTCATTGCGTACGTAAACTGCTACTTTTGTTGTTGTTGTTTATTTCATTTTATCATTCTCTAGCTCGCCCTCCGTTTCACTTCACTTCTGATAATATAAGCGGAGTTCCTCTGACGTACGCAGATTGTACGTTTTTTCCTTTCGTATTCTGCTAAAGTTTATCATGTTCAGTCCCTTTCTGCGATGCTGAGCGTGAAGTGTACGATGAGTTGACTGGACCCACCGACAACAGCATCTACTCGAGAAAGGTGAGGCTGAAAAACCACAACGTGTTGTGATTAATCTGTAATATTTATTTTACTTGTTATGATTCAGGTCTTCATTGGCGGCCTTCCCAAGACGCTCACTGCTAGTAAGTTTTGTTCGTATTTCTTAGTGCGAGACCCCATGTTTGATCTGGATAATCTGAATCATAGTAAGTACAGAGGAGCTGTGCCACTTCTTCTCCGAGTTCGGCCCTGTGATGATCGACTGGCCTCATCGCGAGAGAATGCCCGATAGACCGCCGCATGGTCAGTTATTGCGAAATAGTTATGGGCTGTTTAATGAACGAGTTCAGGTTACGCTTTCGCTGTCTTCTCTCGTGCATCTTCAGTCGATGCTCTCGTCAATCGCTGCTCGGTCTCTCGTGGCAAGCACTGTATATACCTCGGCCCCTACTGCGTATGTTTTAACTGTCAAACAGTCTTGGAAATATTCTCTACGCTCATTAGACCACCTGCAAAAATGCGGCAAAAGATATCGCAGCGAGCAGGGTTCGAACCTACGCGGGCAATGCCCATTGGATTTCAAGTCCAACTCCTTAACCACTCGGACATCGCTGCTTGTGTGAAGGCGAGCGAGAGTGTGTGCTATGTCTCTCCCTCGCCCTCCCTCTCTCTACCCCTCACCAGCTGTCTGTATTTAGCGCGTACTCCTCTCATTTTCAGGTCCAAGTGCGCCCGTGGGTCAAAATGGACAGAGAACACTACATGTCGGGATATGATGAGGTAGTGCGGCACTGTCAATCCGAATATTAATCTTTCAAGTTACAGGTCAATTCTGCCCGTACCCAGCGCTATTCTATCTTCATAGGAGGCGTCGCGAGAACTACCACTGCTCGTGAGTTAATTATTTGTTGAATTTATATTACATTCTCGTAACAGGGAATCTCGCCGAGACGATTGACAACGCGATCGGAGACGTTGTCGCAGTGAGAATCGAGGTGGATTATGATACTGAGTATCCCAAGGGAGCCGCACGCGTCATATTCGCCACTGAGAAGGTAAGTTATAAAATATTGTTCTGAGATGATTTTAAATATTCCAGGCCTACGTGACTGCGATTGCTCGTCGTTTCATTCAGATGGCCTCGCATGATCTGCACAAGGATGAATACAAGGAGGTGCGGACTTTTTGTCTCTCAATTGATTAATTGTTATTAATAATGAATTTCAGGTAGAGATGAAGCCATATCTCGAAGACTGTATGATATGCGAGCGCTGCTTCAAGGTGAGCCAAGTAATTTTTCGCTTTTCATTCATCGATTGATTGGCAGATGTCCACTCGCTCGTTCTGCGCGGAGCTCCGTTGCCTCAAGTATTTCTGTGATATGTGCTGGAAGGTGTGGCACTCGGGCACTACGGTACCCGATCATCGTCCCATGCTGAAGGGACTGCACCAGCAGCCACGCTATTCCTCTTCTTCTTCGGCCACGGCTGAGAGGTAAGCCGATGGACTTTTCTTTTGATGCCCTATCTTGAACCCATTCAGTTACCGCTCTCGTACCTCTGCTCCTCCCTCTCCGTTCGCAACGGGTGGTGCCCACTCTCCTCCCTCATCTGCTGGTCCCTTCGGTGCAGCTGGTCTCTCTGCCTTCTACGGCTCTGCAGCTGCAGCCGCAGCAATGGCAGCAGCGACTGCTCGTGCGAGTGCGGGCGGCAGTCTGCGTGGACTGGGCACTTCTCCGTACGGAGGATACCCCTCGCTGCTGACCACTCCCTCGGCTCTCCTCTATGCCAATCAGACTCTCGCTGACGGTGAGAGCATCTCACATTGCAAATACCGAACGATTTTGACTGAATTATTTCGGAATTTCTTAATCCCATGTAGATCTGATTGCAGCGAGTTCGATGGGTCGTCGTGGAGGAATGGCGGCTGCAGCCAATCTGAGACTGGCTGATCTCCATAGAACGTATAATGGATCAGGTAAGCAATGGACCGAGATCAACTGCTATCAATCATGATATTGATAATTTTTTTTTATCAATTCTTATTAATTTCAGAAAGGGCGATGATCGATCAACTCGTTGCAGAGATGGGGGTGCGTCCTCCCTCTGCCTTCGGTGGCAGCAGCAGTTCGAGCAGCCTTGCGGGTGGCATCTCTGGAGCCCCGCCCACTCCGGGTACCGGCGGATTCACGAGTGCTAGTGCATCCAGCAGTGCCACCACTCAGTTCACCTTCGACGATCTCAACTCGTTCAGGTGGGAGTTCGATATCAATGGAGTTTCAAGATAGCATTGTGGAAGGGGACAACTGAAATTGACTGTTTCAGTCCTCCCGCCGAGTCTCCTCACAGCCCTCGTGCTGACAAGTCGAAACAATCTCACAACTACTTCGGATTCTAAGAAGAGAACTACCGATCCATGTTCTGCGGTTCCCATCCTTTTTACCCAATTCTACTCGTTCTGTAATATTATCCTCTCTTTAATAATCTCTCCTCAGCCCCGTAATTTTCGATATTGCGTTGATGTTAATTAGCTCCTACTCGTTCATTAACCGCCCCGCAGCATCGGCTTTTTCATATTGTTTGCTGCCTTGAAATATCGAAGGTTTGAGCAGATTTCCCATTTCCTTTCTCAGCCCCATTCTGTTAATGATCCTTCGTACAGATATTGTATGTTCCCACTTTTTATGTTCCCATAGTCCCCTTTGAATAGGACGGATCTGATCGTCTTAAAGGTATGTTTTCCATTTTTCTATATTATTTTGCATTTATAGAACACTTTGCTCTAAAGAGTCTTGTCTATTTTCACGTTGTTCAATTTATCATTTCTCCCCTCCATTTCCTATTCAAGCGATTGCATTCCTATAAGCTTCCTTTTATTGTATATCTTATTCGAAATGGATCTGCTTTGAGCATCGCTTCTCTCCCCCTTCTGTTCCCTCCCCATGTGTAAGATATCTCCTGCTTAGCTAATCTATTGTTTTGTTCTAACAGCCAGCTCTAAACGTGACCTGTATGTGAATCTATCTAATTTATAGATTACTAGCATGTTCATATATAATTCCCTCTATATATTTATCACCCTCTCCTCTCATAGCTGTACTATATCTGTCGGCTTTATTATACTGTAATACGATATCGTACCCTGGCTCGCTCGTATTGGTTATACCATATTCCATTGACTATTGCAACCTTTGTTGTAATGGTCAATTTGCAGTCATTCATTTTACAGATGTAAGCCAGATAGATATATTTCTCCTTACCTTCGTCTCCGCCCTTCTCCCTTCCTGTACTCCATCGTTGATTTGAGTTTCTGTTTCTCTCAGTTTCTCTCACTTCCGTCTCCTCGTTTCCCATGTTGCTAGGCACACTCAGTAGAGCTTTGCTTCGTTTTTGTTGTTGTCTTAAATTATCTTTCTTGGCAAGTAAATAAACTAGAAGTGAAGAAATGTGTTCAGTTGATTCAATTTGTTACTTGATTAGAAGTAGGGGAATCTCTTTCAAGGTTATTCTGTCAAAGTGGAACCACTAAAGATTCTTTCGAACTTTCGTAATAGGAATAGAGAAGGTGAAGTTAACGATCCGATTTCGTTGTGATTCATATTCTCGTTTGGATACATGGGAAAACATCTATTTGAACAGTTTGGAAAGTAGAAGGGAGAGAGCATTGTTTGGTCGAAAATGGAGAGAGAATGGAGAAATAGTGGAGAGAAGAGGAAGAGAGGGGAGCGATCTCTAGACGAATGGGATGGGAAAGGGAGATACAAAAAGACGTCGTTCAGATAGAGAATAGGCTGCATTCTATCGCTTATGCTTGCCTCTTCTATCAGCATTCAATCCTCCTTCGCATTTCCACATTCGCGATCACTTCTCCTTCAATGGTTCTCCAAGTGATCATGGGAAGAGATTCACGTTAGAGTGGAGATAGAAAGAGTGAGAGTGAACCTCAAGAACTTCCCTTCTCCCATTCGTTTCTCTAGTTAGATCTCTCTCTCCCTCTTCCACACTCTTGAAATGATTGATTATTACTGTTCTGCTCTAGTTTTGTTGAGAATCTTGCAAGATTTTCGTGATTTCTGCACGTAAAGTTATGTGGAAATCTCAGAATGTGCGATCCCTGCAGTCTTCCCGCCATCCACGAGGATCCCGTCGATGTGAAGATCGCTGTGAGTTGATTTTGACTAGTGATGACGTCATCTCTATCTGGAATGTCGTTCAAATCTGATTATTGCCTACGTCACATTTAAATATTATCCACTGAAAATGTAACTCTTCAGAGCGGAGGCAAGCTCGAGCTGACCGTCCCTGCGCCCACCAACATCTGGCACAGAAAGTGAGTCTTCAGTATCCCTGGTTACCGTACTCCCATTCCCTGAATCAGGTTATCGTATCCCTTCTCAGGTTCGCCGATGGCAAGACGGAGTACGTCGAGACTCCCAATCAATATCTGGAAGTGAGCAATGTCTGGAGATCCGGAACACTGGTATGGTAGATCGATCGATATCTGAGTTACGGTAGCAATCAATCGATATTCAGGGCGTGGACCACAACCCGATCAAGGTCGAGGTCGGAGAGGATGGCAAGCTCGTGATGCCTGAGGTGACCTGCCTTTATTGATTGACTAGATTGATCGTTGATCTCTTAGGTTACCGCAGCCGATTCTGCTCAGTACTACACGTACTATCGTGCTGAGGACAACGTCCACCACTACTCCTACTTCAATGTCAAGATCGAGTAGATCCACCGTATCCTTCTCTCTACCGTAATCACTGTGTATTCTTGCTGTAATCGATCGGGCTTTTGGAATCTAGAAGTATTCATACATTGTGTGGACTGGTTTCCTGGTGGCGATAAATGGTGGTAATAGTTCGGTCGTGATATTTTTTCAGTGTTACAAGGACCTTGCCTCAAACCTTGCTGAAGAATCTTGGTCCGTTCGATAGCAAGAAGAGTTTGGTTTTTTTAAGAAGAGTAATTTTTACATTATCCGTTATGGACGTTATGTCAAAGCATTGAGAAAAATTGTTGACGAGCACTCAAAATGTCAGAAAGCAAAATAATGAACGCGTCAGTTGTGTACAACAACATCACACTGTAGCTTATAGAGAGGGGGTTATTGTAGGAAAATCATCAACGTATCAAAAGAGAATCGGAAAAATGTTGTCGCTATTCGTCTGTTTGAATGCTTCTATTTTTCAGAAATTTCAGTGATTGAACTGTTTTTAGCATTGAGAAGTTGAAAGGTGGATCATCGAAATACATCTGTTTCGGTTGTATTTTCTTTTAAAATATTGAGAAATTACTCTTTCTTCATGAGTAAGATCTACACTTTTCTCGCCGTGGAATCTCGTAGTCTCTCCGACTCTTCGTTATGTCGACTCTTCTTCAGTTGCAACTAGAAAAGAGATAGTTTTTTTAAAAGGAAACCTATCTGAATCGGATGATTGAGGACCTCGGCAGATCAACGTTAGATGATACAATCAATCGAAATGAAAAACGCTTTTCACAAACTGTGAAAATCTACATCTATTCTTATGCTACTATCTGCCATTTACAACCCCGGAAGGAGAAAGAATTATTTTTGAGTTACGTAGATTTCGAACTTGACCGAACTTTTGTTTTTCACTGTTTGAAAATCTGCATAGCTATTTCGAGTCAAGAGATGCACGTAGGTGGTGTAATCCCCGCCTACATTTATCGAACTTGAAAATAATCACGAGGAAAAACAATCGGACGATGAGAAGTAGATCCCCATGAAGCTGACAAATTCTTTGCAACCATTCACGAAAGTACTTTATGTTCAGGAATTCACTTGAACAATTATCACTCAAGTTCACAACTTCTCCTCTTGAGAACTTTAGTCATAATGCAAACAGCGGCTACTACTTTCTTCCCAATGAATGCTTGTGCCGTTCAAAGATCAGTGCACACTTTCGATCCAATGCTCAACTTGTGCTCTACCTTACTTCCTGGTTCTAAGCTCTCTGTTCTGAAACAAACACTTTAACAATTGCGTTATAAATTTCCCCTGTCAATCCATCTCTCCTTTGATCTCGCCCCTTTCCACATTCCACCCTTCCATGTGTCTTTCCATGCTTCTTTCGTTCAAATATTCTTAAGAAAGCAACCATTTTATGTCGCCGTACATACACAACAATAGAATTGTAATGGAGGGCGGACACGTGGTGTCCTACAACGAATCATAGCCTACAGTACACTCGGGATGACAGGCAATCGATACGATTCAGGCCATCGGTCGATGCTCACTCGGGTGAATATTCGACGCTATATCGATTAGACATGGGCGGATGGAATACGGTATACTGGGAGGCGTAGTGGGAGAGACAATGAATAGACCCGAGGTATGGTGGACACAGTTGTCGACTGTAATCGAGGGAGAGATGGGGAGTGTCAATGATGGATGGAAAGGAGGGGATGAAATGGAAGAAGCTGGTTGGAATCAGAGGGAACCGCGTATAGGAAGGGCCAGATTGAGTAGGAATGAGAGGATAGCAGATAGGGGGAAGGGACAAATATGTGTGGGGAGTTACAATCTTACTCGAAATAGGGAGGGCGTACCATTATCAACGTGTACAAGACAATATAATCTGCATGGATAATCTCACAAAATATAACTAGCCTTATTAGGATGCGAATCTCGAATAGATTGCGCATCTATTAGCTTAGCTTACTGGGGGGATACTGTAGGATGGGATGACTATCGATTGGAAGGAGGAGGGGCTGACGAGAGACGACGGGAGATTGTTACTTCCGAACAGATTAATTCCTCTTCTTCTCCATCTGACTCGTCGTCGAATGAGACATTCTGCAAAAGATAGCGATTAGGTAAAGTTTTAATCAGCTCACTGTTCAAATTCGTTGATCTACCGTAAGTGAACCTCCCAACCCTTCAGTATCTTCACGCTACCGTACCTTGGAGATCGATAGTATCTTGAAAGTGTCCGATGGCGCAGAGCAGGATACGGTATGCTGATCGTCCAGTCGGTGATTCGTCGCAATCGCTTGGGCGGGCGAGGCGGCTGGAAGGAGGGTACGGTAATCTCTACAGTAATCCTCTCTGTGCGTGGGGTTACGATAGCTTTTCGGCTCCTCGCTCGAGGTTCACATTACAACTGTGGGTAAACATTTCGTGTGTTCCTTTCTAATTAATCCGTTCCGATGTCTAATCCGATTGCGGACTGCGCGTTGACCCCGATAGTGAACTCCCCTCCTTGCAGTGCACGGATGTTTTAATCGCTCAGAAAGAAAATAGAAGGCTAACAGCGTACGCACAGGCAGGAGAAGGCAATATTGCACAATGACGTGGATAGAAAGGACTCGCGAGAGAGAAAGGGAGACGGAGGAGAAACTGAGGGAGGAGGTGATGGGCTACAACTAGAAGACCCTAGTGTCCACGATATTGCCCACGCGCGTTCTTTTATTGCATAGCCATGATGCGCGGGATTGGCTAATGATGACGAAATTCCCTCTCACCTTTGGCAGTCTGCACAGCGAATCGTCCTCTACGCACGCCGTTTCCGAGGGTGGGGGTTACGGTAGCCTTGGGCGTTTCGGGACCAGAGGAGGAGGTGGACGGAATGGAGGAGAAGGTCGTGGGCACGGACGAGTAGGCCGAGGAGGAGGAGGACGAGGCCACCTGTGGATTCACCCGTTTAGGACTCATTTCATCCAGGATTGACTAGGTTTCGCAGGATCTTCAAGTCACCAACCTGCTTCCTCTTGTTCGAGTTCTCATCGTGTCCGTTCCTCGACGGCCACACGTAGTACTGCTGGTTCTGCGGCAGAGAGATCACCTGGAATCAACGAGTTACGTCTATTCCAGTCAAGAATCCTCTAATTTTAGTCAAATTTCATCAGATTCTTCCCCGATTCTCGGATGAACACCACCATTCAACGTGATCAATGGCTGGGAGGACAGCTCTTCTCAGTTTGCCCCGGAAGTGTTTGTGTTGTCTTCGTTCAATTGCAATAGACAGACAGCTGACTAAAGTGAGACTGGGAGACTCTCCCATCCATCACATCATACGACTCAGCCATCCCAAGGTAGGCAGGGAAGGCAACAACAACAACTAGCGAAGTAATAGCATCCATCACAGATAAAGGTTTCCTTGTTTACACCCCCTCATTAATCTGTTGGGCCCTCTCTGGAGTCGACTGCTACTACTATCCCACTTATCATTCCAAAATTTCCAAATAGTGCAGATTCTCCCTTCTATTCGGGGGCTATTTATGCATTCCCGCCAGTCGCCAAAACAATGAATGGGGGTTCCCCCCGAAAACATCATCGAAGCCCTTGCATACATTATCCTTTTTGCTTACTGAAGGGGCGCAAGACCATCTGTGATCGCTACAGCCGTCATTCTATTCTAGTCTAGGGCCGTTGAATGATGGCAGAACCGTAAGTACAATAGCCTATTCAACGGACCTGGAAGTGGAAATCCCTCTTGGGACGGCGCTTGCCCGTCCACAGCTCTTCGTTGTTGTTGTTCTGGTTCACGCACATTTGCATCTGAAGGATCATGGATTTGAACATTAGAATTCGATAGGGGAAAACAGTGGAAACGATATGAGCAACAACACGATCACAACAGCAAAACGAAGCGATAGAATAGGAGGAAGCAGTGAATGCAAGTGTGGAATAGTGGACAGATTGGAAGGTCTGGGAAAGGAGGAGGGGATTGAGAGGAGACGGGCTCAGATGGGGGATGCCCCTTTCTATGAGACAGCGCGTTCCCTAGAAAGGGAGAGAGGGGAGAGGAAGGAGGCAGAGAGAAGACGAGAGACAATGGGAAATGGAGAGAGAAGGAACGGAGATACGAGTGTTGACCATTGAGAGTTGCACTGCGAATGAGAGGGAGTGGGAGAGGGTAGAGGAGAAGGAAGGGGCCTTTGAAAGGGGAAGAGAAGGGTGTTCAACCCCGTAAACAATTGCACAATTTGAGGGCACGTGTGTCAAAGGGCATCTGTCCTTATCTCTTTCTCTACAGTACTCCTACCGTACCATCTCGTCCTTCCCTCCTCTCCAAGGAGAGCGAGCGCGGGTCGGGGAGTAGCTCTAATCTTATAGTGTTAGCCCCCCCCCCCCCTCTAGCTCCGCCCCCTTTTACTCCTCCCTATCTCTTCCTATCACTCACGCTCGTTCACGATAAAACCACATGGTCGCTTTCCCTCCCTCTCCGATCCTCCCGCTCTCTCGTCGCTCTCTCCAATCAACGCACTCTCTCCTCTCCATCCCTCCTCCATCTCTTCCCTCTCTTCCTAATTAGCCCTCTCTCATCCACTGGCTCCACTGTCGAAACCTGAACGGGAGCTGTCGCAGTTCTGATCTATGAATCGAGTCGAACTTTTCATCCTTTCAACTCTCAATCAACAATACGCACAAGGAGGAATGTAATGAGAGAATGGTGGTGGTTCGAGGGTGTACACCACGTGAGTGCAGTACAGTAAGGCGACGTTTTCTAGATCTCGACGCGCAAGGCGGAAATACAACAAGACGGAGTAATTTTATGACGCTGTTTCTCCCAAGAGGGACGGTGGGACTGTATCTCTCTCGCTCTCTCACGATTCAATTCCTGTTGTTTCCCTATCTAGGAAAGAGACTATTTCTGACTGTGACGAAGATCGAAAAGGGAGACAGGGGAAAAGTTGGTTTAGCGTAGGATAGAAACGACGACAATGGAAAGTTCAGGAGACAGAAGGAGAAAGAAGGAGGGAAATAGGAGGTTTGGACTCGCACTGAAAATAGCCACTACCAATAGAAGAATTAAAGGGAAATGAGGGAAAGTACGCGGTTCGAACTGCTATGTACTCTTGCAATTTCCCCTTCGTCCAGCCTCTTGGCGTAATACCGGATGAGGGCAAGCAAGTACGAATGGATAGATGGAGTCATTCGTTTACGGCGGGCGACCGATTCGATTACAACGCCCAAAGATAGGGAATCCCCCTCTACTCCTAATAAACGAGACTCCATTCTCACTCATTATAATGACTGTCTGTAGCCCTGCCAATGGGAAGAGACGACCAGAGGGTATTTAGAAGGAGGAAGAGGAAGAGAAGGAGGAAGGAAGGACAACTATAATATTCTGAATGGCCTAGAAGGGAGCAGAAAACATTCGAATTCACTGTCCAATTCAGCCACAGATGGCACGTCAAACGAGAGGGAGAAGAAGGAAGAAAAGAGCAGAGGAAAAATGACGCTGGGAAACTCCAAATGGGCGAGTGAGAGCGCGCGCAAGAGGTAATTCGATCCATTGGACGTCACCTCCTCTACTCTGATGACCGAAAATGAGTGGTGGCGATGATATAATCAGCAAAAATCCCGTTTTATCAGGCGGTAAAGTGAGCAATACCTACGGATTTGGTGCTGATTCATAATGATTCAGAGGGGGGGGGGGGCATTCCCCTATCGAGCTGAGTGGGTTGAGTGATGGACAGTGGCTTACCCATATGCGGAGGCGGAGTTGAAATGCGGGTTGAAACTTTATGCAGAAATTGCAGCGCCGAAGTTGCGGGGCGGAATAAATTCGCGCAGCCTCTTCAAATTCCCCTCACTCGCGAGAAACTTTCGTCGCATCATCGTGAGAAGAAGGGGAATATGAGCTATGAGTGAACTATGAGAATTCGCGCCTCCGTGCCGAAACCCGCGCATCCATAACAAGTGTGAAGGAGGAGAATGAAGGTAGCCCCATGGGTGTGGCACTCCTGCTTCTGGTTATGACAAGAAGGGGAACAAGGAGAGGGAACCCCGCCCTTCTAAAGATCAGTTAGCTCTTCTAAGGACAACAACCGGCGTTCGCCTTCTAATTATATGTACTGACGAGAGAAGGAAGGAGTGCGAGGGGAGTTTACACGCGCGTTGTGAGGACGACGAATGGTAGAGAGAACGAAGGAGAAGAAGGGAATAGGCAGGAAAGTCGAGGGAATAACAGAAGGGAACATGCTGATTACACTCTCTGCTTTCGCTTGAAACATCGGGGGAGAACTCACGTCACAACTTTCTCCGTACAGGAGTAGTCAGGAAATCGAGTATTTATATGTGAGGATGATAGGACGAACTACATGTTGACTACTGCCACTCCCACTACAGATCGAGTGAGTATGTGTCCGAGTAGGATCACAGAAACAATATTCCCATCTACTACTCATCAAACACGTAGGATGCACACTCGGAGTTTCTGCGAATTTGGACACGAACAATGGACTACGGATTGGATGGGAATGGATACATCCTGCACAGAAGATGAATCCCTAGATCCCCAGATGACTCAATAGTGCACGGTGAACATTCAACATTGCAGAGATTTCACAAGCTCTCATAGTGCACTCGATTTGCTGAACACTTGCACCCTAGCAAATCCTCCAGTCTCATGAACTCCCGGTATCCCTACAGTAAACCACAGACCAGAATCAGTTGGCGATGCAGTAATCGAGAAAGGTGCGACAGCGAGTGAGCGTGAGATAGAGAACAGTGGCGAGTTGATTATCGCGAACTGATCGACAACACGTCGTTCGAAGATCGAACAACCAAGTAATCAGGTGGATGAGTAGAGGGAGGGAGAGAGGACTGAGGGGATTCCCTCGCGGCTTTTATTGTTGATCCCATCAGGGCGAGAAGAACTAGAAGTGTGACTAAGCAGGCGCCACCTCATGCACTTTTTGCGCGCTGCTTGCGCTTTAGTCAGCCACAGAAACATCCATCATTCCTCTAACATAAGTCAGCCCATTCCTCATCCAGTCACAAGTTCTCAGAAATTTTTTTGGCTACATTCTAGCGTGCGTTTTCTCTTTATTCTCTCTCAGAGAACCAGAGGGGGCATTCCCTTCCCCTCTCTCTCCAGATGGACCAGGAAGGGCAGCCAAATACCCCCCCCCCCCCCCCCT
>LS504317.1:278806-301221 GCA_900490845.1 Pristionchus japonicus | reverse complement strand
ATGCGAGAGAGAGAGGGAGACCTACGACGCAACAATGCTCAGAGACCAACAGAGAGGGGGTAAAGGGCACAAGAAGGGATCAACTACTGAAGGAATGATTCAGAAGGGGGGAGGGTCCAGATGGGTGATCCATCCCTCTCCTCCTCTCCATCAACGGCGCCTCTCCCACACAAAACAGACCGTTCTCGGGCACATCTCCGCTCTCTCGGATTCACCTACTCTCTCGTCGCCCTTCCACCTCCTCCTCTCTCTCGAATCGCGTCGCTCTCTCGACGGCGCCGTCGCGCTTGTGCAAACGGAAGACGCACGAAGGCTGATAGGAAGCGAACCACGAGGGGCGAGAGAGCGCGCGGAATCGAGAGGGTGCAGAGTGATAGTGGAGGCGAGATAGTGCGTGAAACGGTGAGAGTGGGGGTGGTTGGTGGTGTCCTGTGAACTGTGATTGCGGTAGATTGGGAAGTAATGAGCCTACTCTCTGGCGCCAGACAATACGCTGATGAACTACACAAGTGGATCCACTACAGAGTAACGGATCCCTCGATGGATATCATCCCCATTCGGATTATTACTGTGCAGGCAGGGAATACTACAGAACAGAACGTAGCAGAGAAGGAAGAGATTGCCTGTGGCTCAGTGATAACGATCGCGGCTTTGCAGAGAGAAAGCCTTATCTCATCACTAAAACACATCAGCAACACAACCAGCGACTACACTCTACACGAAGACGACGATTCGCAAACCACACCACAACACGCACTACACTACGACTCTGAGTTACCGTACCCTCGGGAAGCGAGGCGGCTGCGAGTGGAAGCGGCGAGGCGCAGGAGTGGGCGCAGTTGTTGATGACATCTCTGAGGGTTACGGTAGAGTCGATAGGTTACGGTAACTCGCGGAAGACAGAGGGGGTGGGGAAATGAGGGAGGAGGATGCCTTCAGGGCGCAATACCACTCGAGAGGAGGGGGCGGAGTCAAGAGGGGGGGGGGGTTCGGAAGGGCTCTCGGGGAGACTCTGAAGGGGGAGAAGGAGGCGGGGAGAGAGGAGGGAGAAGGGCGGAAATGACCGGGCATATTGCAGTATTTTTTCTTCCGAGAAAACGGAAGGCATGAGGAAACATATGGGGGGATTCAGTTTCCGCTTGAAAACTCTGCAGACTTTGCTCAGTAAGGATCTCCTAATGAGAAAAACGAGATTCTCTGCGCAAGCAAGTAATGAGACTCTGCAGTTCGTTCCTATTCCAGAAACATTGCAGTATTTGCTGAAAATGGAATTGGTTCCCCTCTCTCAGACGTACCCTCAGGGGGTTGTCGTCCTCCTCCTCTCTCTGTCTCTCCCTTCTAAGGGTCAGATTGAAACGTAATTGAATGGGGTGGGATGGAATGGGGGTGCACGTAGCCTCTTTCCCTTATCCTCTTCTCGTTCACAGACAATTTTTCATCCAAATGGGGTCGACTCTCCTCATTTCACACGCTCTCTTGTCGGTCAGATATCCGACTAGACAGCATACAAAAAGAAGAGGATCGTTCATCCATTGGCCTTCTGACGTCCTCTCTCAGAGTAATGAGAAGAGAAAGGGAGGAGGACCAGAGTAGCCCAAGATGGGGAGAAGAGGAAGAGAGAGAGGGACATTCATTGTGGAAATGAAGAGTGGGGAGAGATGGGAGAAGAGCGTCGTCGTAATGAAAGTGGGAATCTAATGGATGGCCAATGGGAGTATAGTAATGGCCTTTCATCTCATCAAAGCATTACCTCATCCCCCGTACTGTAGCCGTCACTGATCATCCTAACGTCCTTTATGTCATCACAAGACTCTACAGAGAGAGAAGAGCTTAGGCGTCACATCGGAGCCATTAGATGGCGTTATCTTCGAAAGCATGCCGGGAGGAGAGAGGAGAGGCTAGGCTAGGCAGTTTCAATGATCAAGTTCCTAACACGTTTTGTGCCGTTAAATGTCATGAGATGCCGAGGTCATCGCCTTTGTGGGGTCGAAAACACCTCATGACAGATGGTGTCTTCTAGAAGACACTGATAACCCTTGCGGAGACATCGAGAGAGGAATGAAAGCGTTGGAATGAGGTTTGAAAACAAAGGGAGACGATAGGGGCACGAAAAGCTGTGTGAATAATGGAAGAGTGGAGGAGGGCACGTGGGGTTTCACACGGTGGGGAAGGCGAAGACAGGAACAAATAAACCTCCCTCTTCCATCGTTCGAAACGCCGTGCCAACAACATTCCGAGAGTTTCACTCCTCTCAGTTGAGAACTCTTTCGAATGAAGCAGATGCTTCTCCGAATTCCACCAATTTCAGAGAACATTCAGAGAGAGGGAGGGGGGGGGGAATCTGCAAGGACTCCAAACGGAGACTCGCACGCGGCTACTTATGCCGTGACGCTGAGAAGATCTCTGCAGCAACTGCAGCCGAGTGGAAGAATGCGAAGGAGGAAAGAGGGGAGACATATCACAACAGGGAAACACGCCGCAGGTGTTTTCCGTTGCGACGAGAGGAGATCTCTGGCATCAGAATCACGAGAGGGAGAGATACACTTCTCTGATTATTATTTCTTCCCTCGCCACGCCGATTCTCAGAGCCGACTTCCGCTAGAGGCTGTGAACTCGATCACGATGAAATTTGCCCGACGGATAACGTTCCCAAGAACTTCTAGTGGATTTCTAGTCGAGGGAAGCACTTCAACTCTGCTATCACGTAGTCCAGTGGCAGGTGGTCGCAACAACCGAAGACTTATAAGACTAGACTCCGCCATCACTCCTATTCCAATATACCTGATGCCACTTTTAAGATGTCGCTTCTCTGCAGAATTTAGCTCTACTTTCCCATGCAGAATTCCTCTACGTTTCTCAATGTCGTCTGCACCAAATCGGGAATCTCACGCGCCTTCTCGAGCCGACGGGGTTCTCTTTTTCCCCCGTCTCCAGGTCTGCTAATCCAATCACACTTCCACTCTCTCTCCCCAGTGGCTTCGATTAATCGCATTTCTCCGATCGAGAAATTACAGAGATTATTTGCAGATTTATCTGGCCCTCGAATCGAAAGATAGATAACAACGAGCAAAGTCCGAGAAAGAGACTACGAGCCGCGAATGAGGCGTAAAGCCCTGATTAAAAGTAAAGGTCGCTCTCTTTTTCCATTACCGTGAGTGTCCTGAGGGGGGACGAAGGGAGGGAAGGGGGGAAATTGGACGGGGGCTTACGAAGGCGATGTTCTCGAATGAAGCTCGTCATCGTTGTTGACTACTCTCTCCATTTCCCATGCTCTTTTGTCCTCAACTTTCCCACTGGCACACGGCTCCCAACTAGATCTGCTAAACATAGTAACGGTCGCCCATAAAAGGTCGATTTGCAGAGAGGGAGGGAACCTCGTTCAGCCAATGATAGGAGAAAAGATGAAAGGAACGTCTCTTCGACCGAGTTCAAACGTTGATTTGATCACACCGACTCAACCTAACACTCGCAATCTCGTCTATTCAAGGAGGGATTCTCATATCAATCAGACACGTCTTCGAAATGCAGATGTTTTGAAAATCGCGGCGAAAACAGCGTCGCTCATTTGCTGGTTGTTTTGGCAGAGTTCTGTTGCTGCGGAGGAGGAGGGGGAGGAGGACTGATCTGATAACGAGACGATAAGGGGGTTACGCAATTCCAGCAGATAGGAGACACAACTACCGTCAATTGGCTGTGATGATGGCCGGAAACGGAAACGAGTAGAGGGGATCCTCCTGCTTATCTTCCCCTGCGCACAGTTCAACAGCCAACGGAAACGACGCGTCGACGGCAATTCCGGACACCAGATATGTTGTGATGAGAACGCGACGATAAGCACGATGAAACGAGCGCGCGATTTGGTTGTAGGGGATTCTCAGGATAAACAAGGTTGGCGTAAAAGCGGAAACTAGTGGAGTGGGAGCACAGGTGCAGAGGAGGGGTTCCTCTGTGCCCTCTTCCCTGCGGCGCCCATCGTTCTGTTGGCATAGTAGAACATACAATAGGGGGCACAGAGGTGCGTAGAGGAGGAACAAAGAGCGATTGTCCACGATGAGAAGCTTCCGATTATTGGGAAATTGCCCCGATTGCTCAATATCAGTACTTCTTCTTCCTCTTGCCATCACATCATCTTCGCCTAACGCGGGTACGCACGCACCACTGAGGAATTCCAATAAAAATCGCGACGATAAAAATCGGAGAGATGAGAGGAGAGCGAAGTGTGGTGTGATTTGCACAGCAAGGAACTCCTCAATCGAGTACCTTTCAATCTCAGAGGGGACCAAACTGATCTTCGTCGAATACAGACGCTTCTCTTATATTCGTCCAACGTCGAGGAGGGGGTCAAACATGGTGATCTGATCTCGTGATGGAGGATACAGACGAACTGTTGGTAAACAGACGCGCTCACCAGACGCCTTTTCACGATGAATTGTGTCAGAAAAGAGAACGCGATGATGTGATGTTCGTTGTATTTCGCCCCAATGAGTGGGTGCGAAAGACTAAACAGACATCTTGTAGCACCGATGGAGTCAATTGGGAAGAAAACTGAACAAAGTCCATTCTCTTTCCATCCCAGACCCCGTGAGGAGGAGGCGCTACTTTAGTCATCTTGCTGATATTTGATACTAATTACTCCCGTCTCTCCCACAATAATCATCATTGACCAGCCAGGGAGAGAATAATCTCTTACAATTAGCAGATGCATCGACGATCACTAATTAATCACTACTCGTTAGGTTCGCATTGAATATAGCAGTCAGTCAGGTGATGGTGATATTCTTGCACAATTAGGATGTGATTCTGATTAGGATGAATATGTTAATACCTTCATCTCAATGATGAAGATGACAGCTGATAATGGCACGAATAGGAAATCAACTGAACTCAAAAGCATCGGAGTTATGGGTGAAAATAAGGTTGACTGGGAAGAAATGATGTAGACCGAGGAACGATGAATAATATTCCGATGATCGAAACTAGTTTCAAAACACAGTTTCCGGCAAACACAAACGTAGACATTCGATGAGTCGGATATGTCCATTATGTTATTCTGATCTCTGTTTCATCCCGGAATGAACTCCCCGTTCAGCAATGACTAACTCCTACTGTTTACCCCCCATCTTCCCTTCCTTCCCCTCTCTACCACTCAGAATAAGCATGAGGCGCCATGGAAGCAAACGCAAACTCTCTCCTCTCCCTGCCTGACCTTTCTTCTGTTCTATTTTGAATCCCCCTCCTTCTCCCTTCCTTCTTCCCCTACCATCACATCCGCAACAGAAATAAACGCAACTATCGCGTACAAATATTACAATGGGAGAGCGGGGGATTCTAGCCCCGATTATGATCTCATCTGCATCCATCTCTCTGCAGCCAACGATACAATACATCTTCATCATACTCCTGTTATCTCATTACAGTAATCCTCAGTAGCACCACACCCTCTTACTCATTATACGCTCATCCAAACACAGTCATTCTCATTTCCTTATGGGGGTCTCCGATGCCTTCATTAGTCATTGCCTTTTTGACGTAGTGAGGTCGACTGGAAACCTCGCTAGGGTCAGCATGACCAGAGAAGGGCTAGAGACTACAGTGACCAGGGAGAGACAGAGTGATTCTTGCAGGAGAGAGTAAAGGACGGGTCTGATAACGTGCAAGAATCGTGGATTCGCGGGTGACGAAAGAGAAAAAAGACACGAAAGACACGAAAAATATGAGAAGATGACGTTTATTGAGGGATTCTGCAAGAGTTGAGTTGCAGGCTTTGCACGTCCACTGTTCCAACCCTCGCAAAGCAACAGTTGCTTGAGTCGCCACTCAGCAGGTTGAACGAGCAATGATTTCCAGTCGACTAGTCGCATTCAGAGGGACCCGGGATGATGCGCCTACGCACGACTATGCAACGACTAGAGTTCAGGGGCGAGTTAGAAGTACTTGAAGGAACTCAGGTGGAATAGCTAATATGGAACGCTCCCTTCAGGGCCAACAAAGTGATATGGATCATGCAGGTGGAAAGAAGCGAACGTGATTCATCATTCCAAACACGGCGAAAGACCTGTTCTTATCGAGATGGAGAGAGAAATCTACTAGTAGTGCGAACTTGTCAGCCGTTCGAAGGAAATGACGAGAATCACGCGGGAAATGGCTGAAAATGGCAGCCGTAGGGAGAGATCATGTGAGGAAAGGGGAGAAACTTGCAAACGGGTGGGGACAGTGGATTGGAGCGATGCAAAGGGGAAAAGCAGTTCGGAGAGTAGATAAACAAGATCGGACTCCCGAAGAAGAGGTCCGAGAAAGACAACCTCAAGATGAGAATGAGCAAAAAAAGTCTGCACAGTTATGGTTATTCCTGCACCGTTTACGACTCATAACGCCTACCGTGTTTACACGATGACACTTATTATTAATAATCATAATAGCCAACAAGATGACTAATCTAGATCAAATCACGTGCAAATGAGGAACTATGGAAAGTCGAGAGAACCCTGCTCTCAAAACGGGTCAAAGAATATTCGATATGACGGGATATGATATGAGAAGGGAGGGAGTGTCCAAAACAGTACCAAATGTGCGAGTTACGAGTCTGACCTCCCATCAACCCATACTATTAAAGAGATAGGAAACGGAAATGGAGTAATGAGCCCTAGAGTGATAAATATTTAAAGATTGCGACGAAACCGAAAGTTTGCTCACGGGTATCATCATTCCAATCTCACTTTCTCCGCAAAAATCAAATTCCAATACATTTCGCAAATTCCGATCATGAGTAAGCATCATTCGCGGAGCAATCACGAGGAGAACTTAATTAACTATCGAATATCGAACTCGGGAAGCGGGGAGAACCCTCTTGTGTACGAGGAAGTTCGGTTCGAGATGATCAGAGAAACACTAGAAAGGCTATCCCATCCATCACTAATCTCAACGAATAAAAGTCAGTCGAAAGAGAATCCCCCAAAAATAGGATGATGTGATTGAGAGCATGAGATGGAGTAGAGACGAGAGACCAAAATGATGCGTGTTCTTCAATGAACACTGACTCAGCCCTCTATTTATAGCTGCACTCTTTTACGATGGACTAGTAAAGCCAACTCAACCTTGCGGTTCCAGTCAGTTGCAAAAAGGAACGCAACTGACCCATCCCAAAAGAATCGAAAATACCGAAATATCTTGATAAACAGTGATATTGTACTGATCTGTTTTCGACTGCTGCGATGGAGTATCAATTTATGAGCACTTTTGGAAGAGAACAATTCGAAAGAGCGAAACTCAACAAACCTAGTGAAAATCTACATTCACTCTAAGAGCACTCTTGCTTACTACTGTAGAGTGAGATACGGTGGGGGAATCATCTATCGAGTAGACCTATCGGAACCTGTGACGTCGGAAAGTAGGAAGGGATACGGCAGAGAGTGAGGACGTCAGTTGAAATCTAAAAGAACTAGATTCCACACCCCAATTTGTTTCAGACTACAATTGTATGTCATGTACGGGCAATAACATGACATGGGTTTCAGAAAACAGAGAAGACGAATATAACTTGCCTAGCATCGAAGACCCTGGGCGACAGACATGAAAACTCCGAAGGATCCGCCCGATTGAGCAGCAGTCTTGCCCATCTGCAAGGATTTCTCGCTTAGAAGCATTCCCCCGTTTCTCAATGAACAATCAATATCTTGTAGTTGTCATATTCCCGCAGCATGCAGGCTACAAACAACAATACGCATACCTGGGTGACGAATGCCTTCCCCCTGAATCCACCACGGAAAGCGGCGAAACCTCCGAGCAGAACTCCCGTGGCACCTGCAACATTGTCGTTCAGATGAAAACACCTGTATCATCATATAATATAAAACAAGACCACTTCAATAAGGAGTGACGTGCAGTTCATCACGTAAAAATGGATACTTACCTCCGATCATGCAGCCCATGAAGAAGCCCATCTTGATCTTCTGGAAGCACGTCTGGCCGCCGCCACCTTGCTGACCAACGGGATACTGAAAATAAGGTAAATTTCAGAATTGGTAGGTCAAAAACGTGCAATATTTTGTATGGTGAAATATACTGATAGAAAAGACTCACCGATCCAACGGGCATAGCGAATAGAGGCCTAGTGGCTCACAGAAGTAGAAAACCTGATAAAACAGTGATAATGATTAGTGCAATCAATCAAACCAGCAAATTAACAAAAATCACGAAATTGAATTAAACGCGCAGGGAACGTGTCATTTCGTCTGTATTGTGCACCTTTCATGATTATTTCTTTTACCCGGATGACGACACGGCTCTGAAATTAGTTTTGCAATTGTTCTTTGATCTTTATTTACAGTATTGTACGATCTCCAATCACTGTATTTCCTTTTCAGAAATGTTCTCATATGCGTGCACATCTTCCTCGACTTCATCGGCAGCCCGTTGCTGTCTCGCAACGTCTGTACGATGGAAGACAGCGAAGTTCAAACCAAAGGTTTGTAGTTCTTTCCGAATCACTCACCTATTCCCTCAATACTTAGATTGCCAAGAACCGTCCACTGAAAACGCCATCAGCTGTAGCTATGGACCACTTTGATTTCTACTATGGACCAATGTTTGGTGAGTGTTTTGAAATCCTCATTGGTTGTTGAGCTTTGAATTTTGATTTGCGCGCTTGATTTGTGGTCTTTTCACACATTTAATTCTCCAATCTCAGGCAAAACTCGCTGGCCGTCGATTCGATTAGGGCTTCTCTCTCCAAACAAGTATGTAGCAGTCATCAACACACTGTCTAAGTGAGTGTTTACCGTGCATTCCGATGCTCTATTGGATAATTTCATCACAACATCTTGTCTAGGTCTGCGACAGCGAATGAAAATCTTCTCGGGGATCTCGGCACGATCGATTTGCTCAAGCGAGTCGTAGGTATACGGTATATTACTGAACTAGATCGATGAGCTTTCTTTCATCAGGTCAAACAGCAGAAGAACGATTAGAAGAGAAGAAGAAGCGAATAGAACTGAAAGCTAGTCGAGCTCAGGAGGTACTTTTGCCGATATTCGTTTTAAGTTCGATGAATTTCTTCATTAACCTCATTCAGGAATCATCTGAAGATGCTCCAAATACCGTACCCTCACAACCAGATCAGTTTGAGGACCGCCTGTCTCCTGCCACTCTCCAGGTATTCTGTAGTCTGATAGAATATTGATTGCAGTACCCTGATCTCAGGAATTCGCTCCCTCCCCTGGAACAATCTCCGTGGGTGAGCTGCAGATGGGAAAGAGGCGTGGAGAGTCCCGAGACGATATGAACTTCGAGTACGGTATCTTTCTTTAATAGATCGATATCCACCGTAATCTCGCAGGGTCACAGGCTTCGAGGGAATGGATCGGCCATTGCCTACACGACCACACTTCCTGTACTATCCGAGGGAACTGAGGTGCGGTAGATTGATTGATGGACGGATCGATAACTCACTCATTACAGAGTACGATCACACGATCGAGGATCCTTCACCAATTACCCACCACCGCTGCGAAACGATCAGAGTGTTCCAGGTATTGTTGCGTTTCAGCCTCATCATATATTTTGTGCAATATTCGCAAATCAGTTACTGTTCCTGTCGTTGCTAATAAAAGTAATTCTACTAATTCTTACTCCAATAATACTGTATCAGGTTGGTGGCTTCTGGACGGCGGATCGATCGTGCCTATCCTCGCGATGGGACTCGAGAAGGGAGACAGGTACGGTAGAATCGAAAGGTCGATCGATAGCTGACTCCCTCGCAGGGTACTGGACGTGTGTGCGGCGCCCGGAGGAAAGAGTCTGGCCATGCTGTTGACTACTCTACCTGGTTAGTTGGAGATTCTGTTTTTGAGTATTTCGATTATTCGATTGTTTGTAATTCACCAATCAGGAAGAAAGGGACCGAAACTTACGGTGACACGGAAACCGAATTATGTATGGTGGCTTTGAACAATGATCTGGTTTAGTAGTCACCATAGTTTGTTATCGCGGTTGGTCTAGAAATCTAGAAATCAATACACTCACAGGCAAACTCGTGTGCAACGACGCGAAGATGTCCCGGCTGGGTCAGCTGAAACGAGCGCTCTCCACCTACATCCCTCCCGATCACGAGATTGCTGATAGGTTAGTGGGAGAGGAAGAATCTAGTGGGAAGTAGTAGAGTACGGTACTGACATTTTCAACTTCAGAGAGTACCGTAGAGAAAGTCATTGGGTACAGTAGTTACAGTACCCATTCCAGAGTGATTCTCAAGCGGAAAGACGCGACGGATACGAGAGGATGGGATGAATTGCAGTGCTATGATAAGGTGGGCTAGCTTGAATTATGTATTGAAAAAAAAATTGAAAAAAGCCAAATTTGAGAAAATCATGTGAAAGTCAATTTCTTTGTACTAGTGAGGTTAATCAAGGTTTTTGGAATAACAGCACTTCAACAGATGCTTTTCGATAACTGATCATAATCCTTCATCAGGTGCTAGCAGACGTGCCCTGTTCGACGGATCGACTGGCGGTCTCTCAAGACGAGGGCAATCTATTCTCTGCCACCAACACCAATCTCAGATTGAATCTACCACAGACACAGACTAAGATTCTCGTGTGAGTTTGAGTGTCATCCCACATATTATCATTCGAGTACTTCCTGATAATAATAATAGCTCCGTATGCCGAATATGCAAAAAGCCTTGTGGAATACTTCGTTGGAATTTTGATTGTGGTTGTTATTTTTAATCCCGTTCATTGCAGCAACGCGATTCGTTCCCTTCGAGTGGGTGGGAGTGTCGTCTATTCCACTTGCACTCTCTCTCCCTCTCAGAACGAAGCAGTCGTTGAGAATGCTGCTGCCATCGCTGAGGAACGATTCGGAATCAAGGTATTTTATTTATTTATTTAAATATTTTGAATTGAAAATAAGTTTATCTTTCTCATGTTGATTGTAAGCTCCATGATGATAGGTTGATAGTAAATCATAGGATGCGCTGTAGTTCACCAAACCAACTTCCGTGTGTTGCATTGATCTTTCGGATTGTCGCGCTTTCGACATTTTTGTCACGCTGTCGCGTCATGAAATTGATCAACGAATTGAGTTCTCTCGAGAGTGAATTATCCACCGAAGTTGCGTTTCCTTTCGAGCTATTTTGTGATACTTGGTGACTGATGTTGTGCAGCGTAGATTGAGTGAGACACTTGAGCATTAAGTTGGAAACTTGGAAACTTGAAGATCACTGAATATTTTCCGAAAAGATTTTTTATTTTAGTGCGTGGAGGAGTCTCTCTCGACTCTCCGTGACCATCTAACCTCCTCTGGTCTCTTCCGATTCTCCGATGCGTGCAATCGAGGAATCCTCGTCCTCCCCTTTCTCCCCTCCAATTTTGGCCCCATGTACGTTTGCAAACTGACCCGATTACAGTAGGATGGAGGGTACGGTAGATCTTTGATTGTGCACATTTCGTGTTCAGACGTTGTTATACGGTAGAGCAAGTGCTAGAACTTTAGTTGTTATACTTCGTTGTTGCCCTGTTGTTGAGTTTGCGAGCATAAATAATGTATTCGAAATATATCTCGATCTTTGAAAGCACGGGATTAATGTTCTGAAGGATGTTTTAAAAAGAAGACTGTCTAGAGATCTGCCAAATGGAAAGAATGTTGATTGAAAACACAAGTTGAGTGACAGGGGGAAAGAATGCAGAAGGACAGGGAGATCCGCTGTCTAGTCCATCTTACACTACTGCAGTAACCGAGTCTCCCTTGTTTATCCAATGGGATCCCCAGTTCCCTCCAATCTCTTCCACCACTTTCATCTTGAGAACTAATTTGCATTGTCCTCGATATCTCAGTCTCCTCATTGCGCATTCCTATTTTCTGCTTGCGTATGGGTATCCGATTTCTCATGTCCTTGCGAATACCTTATGAGGATGAGGAGAGAAACAGAATTGGTGTTGAATCTTGTGCTTTCAGGGTTAGGATAGTAGTAGGCACTGTGCGACTTTCTTGCAAGAAACAGTGTAGTACATCGCGAGAATGCTCTATTTGAACCACCACTTGGATTAATCGAGTGTGTTTGTTCACCGATTGATGTTGAACTTTTTCTGACATTTGACTTTTGTTCGCAGTACCCATTTTGTTCACACTTTGGCCTTATGGCGCTTAGTTTTGATTTAAAAACGGCTGAATCTATGACCCCCACGGGATCCGAATGGGATTTTTACCGAACTCGTTTGCCATTTCGATGATGCGATTCAAGATTTCTCCCCACTCGGGTGCTTCAACCAACACTTCCGGACAAAAGAAGTGCTGAAGCGAAATGTAGTCTCGAGGATCCACTATAGAGTAGTGAAGTTCGAAGTGAGAGGAAGGAATACGAAAACACGAATCTTATATTTTCATGAGATGCACTGAGCCCACCCACGAATATTCTGAGAGAACTGTAATTATACGAATTCTCACGTTTGCATTTCGAGTTCTTTTCTCAGAATGGGTGCATATTCATTCGATTTTGGCCGACTAGTTTATCCTCCAACGTTCCGGGAATAATCTGTGTCCGTTAGATCAGTTTGAAATTTTTGCGTCTTTGCATCCACATTTACTCACAGGTGCACCTGCTCGAAATTTGTCAGGTAACACCACGCGGGTCTTGTTTATTCCCAGATATCCACTTATCTCTGCAGTGAAATCATGTCGTTGCACCCGATTCCCACCCTCTCTCAATCTCTTGTCTTCCTAAATGCCTTTTACCACTCACACTCTCAGTACCTTGCAACCCCGCAATCCGTTCGAAAAGGGGGCGGAGTCTGGCGGAATATGGAAGAGTTTCTGCCTATTTGCACTGGTCGAGGGAAGGAGGAAGGAGTAGATTCCCGCCTGTCCGAAACACTCGCTCGTTTCACACTTTATGCCTCCATTCACTTAGCCTCCCAACACTTTTAAAGTGTATACGATTCCTCTCCTCTGGTCTCTGCTCGTTTGTTCCTTCTCTTCGATTCCCACGTTAGCTCATCTTACAATTCCTCTTCATTGGACCTCGTAAAGCTCTGATTCGTCCCCATACATGCCCAATGTAAAGCATTTCTATCCTCCACGAGCCGATTTTCTGTCTCGCTGCATTTTTTCTTCATTCTTACACCTCTCAAGGCATGTTCCGAGGTCAAATAGTAGATCGCTCTGAAAATCACATTCAATCAGCATTATTTTTCACACCTCCTGTCTTTCTGCTACTTTGTTGTTTTTCGAAAGTGACTTGCCGAAGATCGCTGCTCCGAATTATAAAGAGAGCCCTTCGCTCAAATTCGGGTGCTCCTTCAATAGCCTCTTCTCAAAACGAGTTCCATTCTAATAACACGGATGTTATTTTCCTTTGCGAGCGAACGCTCATTGAGATATTAGAGACCATTTATGGAAGAAGCACCCAAATTCTTGCACTTCTTTATGAGATGCATCTCTCTCTTGATGTATTCTCACATATCCTTTCCCTACTCTATTGTAATTCTGTGCGTGTCCAACTCTAGAAGTCGTCTCTCATTCGTACTAGTCGATGAGCACCTCCTCCTTCAGCGCAAATCCTCCCTCTGATTTATGTAACGACCCTGCACTTTTTTTATGTGGACCTCCGAATTGGAATAGGCTGCAAAAAGGAAAGAAGGAACTGGGGACGTGACTTGGCTCTCGGATTCTTCGCCTATCTCAACTTCTAATTTATTCCCGACAAACGCCATTATCCCCCATTGGAAGTGAATGGGCGTGGGCAAAACTGTAGGCGTCTTCGTCTTCTCTGAATATTCCCCCTCTCTTCACACTTATCTTATCTGATCATCCACTATTTTCCAACGTATTCACTATCTTCAAGCCTCTTCTCTGTACACTCATCCGTTTCTTCTCCCGTCCCCCCCCCCCTAATCTGAGGCAGGAAATTGCGTCTGCTAAGGAGCGCCGTTCTTTGTTTTTGCGACTCGCACCGCCATTGAAACGTATTGTCTGATACGTTCCAGTGCTTCTTTCAATTTCTCGCTCGGGGAAAGGCGACAGTACGCTGTTTCGATCGGCTAATTTGGCATTTATTTCCAAGACATTAGCGCCTGACACTTGCTGATTCATCCTCGTGCTTCACTAGCTTGTCATCCGTTTCGCTCTATCATTTGGTGGAAATAACATGACAAAATGGCCAAATTATTGCAGGTGGAATGGTGATCACAAACACGGTCTGTCTACTCGTGAACATCTTCCTTTTCATAATCTGCATCATGCAGATTCTCGCCAATTTCATCGTTCTCTACGTCTGGGCCAAGCATCGGTGAGAGTCTTCCTGTCTAGTCTGTCAACAGAGGGATTTCTCTAATGGATTGTCCAATCTGCACTGTACGAAAGCGTCCGCAAATGAGATTCAGCCAGCCAATTCATTCGTTGTTTTCAGGAAGCTCTATCGAAACGATAATCTCATCTTACTCGTTTCACTCGCGTTCATCGACTTTCTCTATGCGATCGAGCAGTTTCCTTATCTGATCATTCTCATGGCGGGACACAAACCTGATAGTCAGTTGTTTTCCATGCACTTCCTGTTGGGAATAATTGAAACCTACTCACGCGTTGGAAAACATGTGAAACCTAACAGAATGTGTAAAGAAGCAGTTGAAATAAGTAGAGACTGCGAAGGGGACAATCATGTGATCTGTATGGGAAAGAGGAGGAAGGAATGTGCGAAGCACGCCCGAACCATGGGAATACGCAAAGTTCACGCATTTTTTGTGAAGTTTCGTGGGAACGTTCTGAATACGTACTTCGGCTTGAAAATACGAAAGAGAAACGCAAGAAAACACTTCAGACGAACTCCTAGACTACGATCCTGCAACGATAATCTGGGTCGGAGGACCTTCGGCAGCGCTAATGAAGGTAATTATCACACAATTATTTAGCTAAAATCAATAATTTCAGGGTGGCTGCACAATCACTTCTGCCATCGCTCTCGACCGAATCTTCGCTCTGTACTTTCCCGTATTCTACTATCAACAGAGCAAGAAGTGGTTAGTCAAAACAACAACAAAAACAACAAGAACAACATCAAAACAACAACACTGTAGGTGGTCGATCTTCTGTTTCCTGCTGGCGCTGACTCTGGCTGGGATCGACTGGTTGATCTGCATCCTCGTGGTTCCAATAGTCCGCCACCCGGGGGCGAGCAATTTCGGGGGCTTCGTCAATCATGTTCGAGTTTCCTCCCATTCTTCATCTCGAGCTATTATTTTCCTAATACAATTTGTCATGGACAATTATGAGAGTAGGCTGAAAGCCCGAATATAGAACAAATTGCCCGTTTCGCCAGAAACACTTTCCACACAAAGTATCAACATCATTAGAAGTGCACTGAAACAACTCCGAGTTATTGAATTTTGAGATACAGTAATATCGATTTTGCAGCCATTCCGAGTGTGGTGGGGCCTGTCGAATATGGCGATGAACTCGATTACGACCATCCTTACCGTAGTCATCATCTACCATCTCGTTAGGTACAGTATCTTACCTTTTCTCCATCGTGAACTGACTTCTCCAGGCGGAAGAAGCAGCGAGCTGCGCTGGTGGAGATTGAGCGAACGAATCGAGCGAAGGTCGATCGGAGTGTCAGTTTCTCATTGATTTTTTTGAATCCGAGAGGCAGTATTACTAATCATTTGAATCACAGTCGTTCTTGTGTAGCAGTTGAAACGCAACTCTATTTTTATCATCTCCAAAGGGATTGAATTAAGAATTGCAGGCGAATCGAGTGGCATTCTACATCCTCATCGTCTCAACTCTCATCGGAGTTGTGCCCGGACTGATGAATGGATTCGGACTCTTCATCGAGATTCCGGTGAGCATCTCCGATCTTTCTGAGCTCTCGAAAAATTTGTTGAAAATACTTCTTACAGTAGCGCCGGAAAGTCACCGGACACTTTTTCAACCTTCTGTAACTTTTTAGTCAGAAGAGCAAATATTCTGAAATTCCTAGGGACGTTAGCGAATGTATCTGGGCTTCAGGCCATGTGAATGGGATTTCCCAATAACTTCTCGTTTTACGTAATGATGACGCAATCCCAATGCATACTTTTTCGAAAAATCATTATTCTTTGGTGGATTGTTTCCGAGTCACCAAACTTTTTGTACATAGAGGCCAAACCGAGGGCCACTTAGGAAAAAAGTTTCACATTACTACGACCACTCGCCATGGCTTTAGAAATTCAGCAAAATGGAACTCGAAAATTCACAACTCTGCCGCTAGCGTTGCTAGAACCTTGTTCTTTGGCTTGAAATGTTTCTAATAATGAGTGTTGATTACCCAGCGAGTATGGTAGCATTAGCCCTTCGTTTAGTTTTGGGAACCCGGAGAGTCTCTTTTTCACTTGACCCTATTTTGAGGTCTCGCAGTTCCAAGGGTGATTTTTGAAAATTCATGATTTCAGTGCAGGAGTGTTCTACTGCTACTCAACTACCGATGCTCAACTTTTTAGAACATTTGGATAACTCTCCGGCCTCTGCCGAATTGATTACGGAGGCACACTTTCCCAAAAAATGATCGCCTCCCCCATATTCGATTTTTTCAAAGATGCCCGATAGAGCTCAAACTTCGTCAACCATACGCACACACTTTTGACTTGAACTACGAAAAGTTTCAGAGCATCAGCTCCGCTACATAGATAATTATGAATATTAACTTGGGGCGAAAATGGGATAGGCTAGCATTTTTAGGGAAAGTGTGCCTCCGTAATCAATTCGGCACAGGCCGGAGAGATATCCAAATGTTCTAAAAAGTTGAGCATCGGTAATTGAGTAGTAGTAGAACACTCCTGCACTGAAATCATAAATTTTCAAAAATCACCCTTGGAACTGTGAGACCTCAAAACAGGGTCAAGTGAAAAAGTGACTCTCCGGGTTCCCAAAACTAAAAGAAGGGCTAATGCTACCATACTCGCTGAGTAATCAACACTCATTATTAGAAACATTTCAAGCCTAAGAACAAGGTTCTAGCACCGCTAGCGGCAGAGTTGTGAAATTTCGAGTTCCATTTTGCTGAATTTCTAAAGCCATGGCGAGTGGTCGTAGTAACGTGAAATTTTTTTTCTAGGTGGCCCTCGGGCTGGCCTCTATATACAAAAAGTTTGGTGACTCGGAAAAAATCCACCAAAGAATAATCATTTTTCGAAAAAGTGTCCATTGGGATTGCGTCACCATTATGTAAAACGAGAAGTTATTGTGAAATCCCATTCACATGGCCTGAAGCCCAGATACATTCGCTAACGTCCCTAGGAATTTCAGAATATTTGCTCTTCTGACTAAAAAGTTACAGAAGGTTGAAAAAGTGTCCGGTGACTTTCCGGCGCTACTGTAGGTAGGAAGCATGAAGAAAGTACAGATTGTGAAAGGTGCCAATCATGGCTGTGCTGGGAAGTATGTGGAAGCTGTTCCTGTTGCTTTGTGCATCCCCAGCTTTCGTTGAACTGCAAGATGTATTAGATTCATCAGAATTTCGAACCGGGTTCGCAGAAATGTTTGCAACAGATTTTGTATTCGATCAATCTCTGCAACAACTTCTTCTGTGAATGGTCTGACTGTCTCAATTGCCCGCACGCTCTCGTCTATTACACAGAGCGAGAGAGAACGAGAAAATATGAGATCCAGAACATAGCTCCTTCCCTCCGGTGCATTCACCGCGATGTCTGAGGCAATAACTCGCCCCCGATCTAACTCCATTTATCCCGTTTGAAGTGTCGAGCAGAAATCGGGTAGTGATGAAAACGAGCGAATTCCCACTCCGCCAAAGTTGTTAGCATTTATTGACGGGCTGAGATTAGAAATCCGAGAAAGACCTTGCAAGACCGAAGAGCTGAATTATTCAGTGGCTGCAATGGGGAGAAGGAAAAGAGGATCGAATGTCAAATCATGAGGGATACACCAATAAATCATAACAAAATGCATGCGTAAGAATCACCAGTTTATCCATGATCAAAGCTAACTTCTATAACAGATACATGAAAGCCTTTCTTCGCATCTTCATGAACAAAATTTCAGATGTTGAACGAGATCTCATTCTTCGTCGGGACGTGTGCGACTCTCTCGGGACTCTCCCATGCGTTCATCTTTGCCATGGCTCATCGGTTAGTTGTTTCACAGTTCTGATGAAAGTAATTCCTTTTAGAATGATTTCCAAACATGTTTCACCTGGATCGTTTATTCAATGAGTTCAGTCTTCAATGATCGTCTTCTGAATCTTTTTCCAATACAAAAAATGAATAATTTGCAGTGAAATTCGATACGCGATCGGTCAGGATCTGTGTGGATGCTTCGTTCCTCCCTCTCAACCTTCAGTGAGTACCGTCGACAATTCATTCGTTACTCGCACCAATCAAAAGACTTCTGTCATCTCCATTCGGCCAACTACGGCCAAGGGAATATCCATTGATTGAGGCCCTTTTGGTTACATTATGTGTCAAAACACCTTGCAAGATATCCTACCAAACCCTGCTTGAATTCCCAAACCTTTGAATGCAAATTTGAAAACGAAAGTCCTTTCCGCAAGTTCCTTTTCCCTTCCGTCCCTTCCCGTCCGTACTCTCACCCCATTTCAGGAGCTGCACCCAACTGTTATGAATAACATGGAGACTGTGGCTTACTGATTCCCCCCTCTTCCCTTCCTTGTTGTCTATACCGTTTGAGAAACGAGTAGAACTCGAACCATTCTATCAGCACCCTTCCTTCAGTCTGTCCTTTCCCTCACTCACTCTCTCCCATTTCAGCCACGGGGGAAGACGGACTACTCTCGAGGAGGGCGAAGTGCACGAGTGATTCCCGATGTGAATGGCCACTCTGCCACCACTCCTCTATCGCACTCTGAATCACCCCCCGCGGAGGATATGAACCGCGGGTTTTAGATGATGATAACGGTTACTGAAACTGATCTTTTCCCACTTTCTACACCACTTTATTCACTGTTCTATCTCTATTCAACGTCTATCTAGTCATCCCTTTACTGATCTCGCAACCATTACACCTCGACCGTGTTCCATTGTATTATTCCTGTGATTCAGCCTCAGCGGCGATAAATATTAATTTATTGCACGTGTCATCGAGAAATGTACAGACAGAGGAAATCATTCAGAGATCAAAGACCAATCTAGACTCGAGGGGCCTTGTTGCCTCGGACGGCGGGACGGTAACGGAGAGGGTTGAAGGTCGAGGCAGGAGCCTGTAAAGTTACAATTCCCTCCAAAACCACAGTTTGAAAACTTGGTCGTTTTATGTAGAGACTTTATTCTCTTTAAATTTTTGGCGGGAATTCAAACACCAGTTTTACCTCATCCTCATCCTCGTACTCCTCCTCCTCTCCATCTCCCTGCTCCTCGACCTCCTCAGACTGGGCCACCTGCTTCTGCTGTCCAGAGAGACGTCTGCAGAGAGATCAAAGATCAGATCGGGGAGATCAAAGATCATACTTACTCGAGGAGGTATCTCCTTCGGGACTCGAAGGCTTCCTGACGAGCGGCGCTGCAATTGAGAATTTACGAATTTGTTCCATTTTTTCCTCTTCAAGAGACTCAGTTCAAATATCTTCACTGCTACCTTCGGTGAGTCTCTAAACTAGGAGAACGCTTACTCAGTCTCAGCGGGCGCTGCGGCGGCAGCTGCGGGGGCGGGTCTCGGTTGCTGCTGCACGGGTGCTGCAGCTGCAGGTCTGGGGGCAGCAGCGGCCGAGGCTCCAGGAGCATCGCACATCACACGGTACACCCAGACGCGCACGCCTCCCCTGCAAAGAGATTGGAGCTTGATCTTTGATCTCCGTAGTTTGATCTCTGAACTCACTGCTCGGTGCGGATGTTGGTGATGAAGTCGTACTCGGCTCCACCCTGGCCGTACTTGTCCTGCAAACGTCGATTTAGTACACGCAATATGATTTTGACAAAATTTACAAAAGTAGTAAGCGTCGCCCACACACCGCACCTTCTCGGAGATGGCTCCTCCGACGTAGAATGAACCAGCAGTGACGAGATCCGTGCCCACGTAGATCTTCTTGGGGACGTGCAGGTCGCAGCAACGGAGGAGAACGCTGGATGACAAATTATTATCCAGTCTTACTCATGGAACTAAGGTTGGCCTATCGAACCATGATGTACGGTATTCGGATTAAGTTATTTCGAAAACAATTAAGCTATCTCACCTCTGTCCATTGGGCGCCCAGCTCATGCCGTTGAAGATGTCGTTGTCACTGCGGCATGCGACCTAGAGAGACCGTTGTGAGACTCATAAGCACAAGAAAAAGATTGAATGGGGGAAAAGACTAACGATTCCATCAGTGCACTTGTATCCACTGTTTCCGCAGGGAAGAGGTCCGCACTCAGCCTCGATGGCTCCATCCTCGTAGACGGTGAGACGGTTGATCACCTGAGGGTACATAATCACTAGACAATCCTTGCAAACTATCTGCTATTCTTGTATCAGTATCTACTAGCTTTTCCCGTGTTTTTTTTTGAGAATGTGAGGCTAAAATGCCGAAAATCGTGGTCCAGATTGATACCTGATTGGGGGCGCACTTGGTTCCACGGACGGGCGGCTTGGATACTGCTGCAATCGCAGCAAACAGCAGAGAAGCAACGAGGAGGGAACGCATCTGATAGGAAGGATTCAGTTAGAGAATTCAGTTAGATTATTGTGCAAGGTGTGCAACAGTGAACAACCTCAACATAAGATTCGACATAAGTATCAAGCGTGAAAACAAATCAAAAATCGATAGACGCGAACTCGAGAACTCAAATAGACGCTTCAATTTCTCATCCCGAGATGGAGCGAAATGAAAGGGAGAAAGGGAGTAAGAGAAGGATTGAGGTTGAAATGGTCACGGATCGGGAGGGAGAGAAGAGAAGGTGAAAGTTCGTCGACCCAAATCTCCATCCCAATCCTTCCCTTTAGGGGATGCGATCGAGAGTGAGATAGACATGAGAAGTGGGAAAGTGCATTGACTTGAGAGAAGTGTTCGAAACGAGGGTTTGTCAAGTAGAAATTATGTGTTTCACCTTGACTTCGTTGATTCTGATTGCATTTGAGTTCAGTCGTCAGCTCTTTCCGCACAGAAAAAATGTACAATAATTCTGAAAGCTTCAATACAGAGTTGAGAGCTGCTTAATTTCGAGATCAGTTGAATGAGTGTTCAAATCCGGGTTTGAAGGGGAGTGACCGGGATTTAGTGGGTTGATCCCTCCCTTGCTCATTCCATGAAAACCCTTTCACTTTCGCTGGAAAGTCAACGAACTCACACTGCTCTAGACTGTCAAATCCTTTATTATTGCACTTATGTCATGACACAGAACGAAAGACGATAACAACACGAAAGAACTGTCACACTTATTATGGGCTCATTATTATCGGTGCGTGGTGTGGTGCGTGCGCGTCGACGTTTAGTAAACGTCGTTTCAGAAGGGCACGAGTGCAGTGGGCAGACACCACTGTGCGATGGAGAGGAGGAATTCAGCAGCGAAGGGAAGATGGGTGCCATCGGAAGAGGAGGAAATCTGAAGGGATTGATCGTTGATTGATCTTTGAACTCTAAGAAAAGCGAAATCAGTCTTACAGCGTGCATAATCCACTCCGGAAGGAAGTAGGTCATCGCTTGTTCCAGCATCGAAGTGTACTTGAGAACGGATTGAGCTGCCACCGACGACTGAAATGTTTATTGATGACATTCGAGTTACGCTTCAAATCCAAATCAAAAGAAGAAGGAGTTATCGATTCCAATGAGTACTTTGCATTCACTTTCAGCCTATCAATATCAATTTCCCTCACCGGAATGACATTATGGCAACTGGCATAGACGCCGTTGACGACGAGATCTCCAGTCGACGTCATCGGAGAGAAGGCGCCCGTTGAGGTGAAGGAAGAGGTGGAGTTGACCAGACGGAGGTTCACGCCGTCTGAAATTTTATTTATTTAGATGGTTTTTTATCTCTGGCATAAAAAGAGGTTTTCTGATCGTCGAGTTGACAGTTTCTAATGTTGAACATGATGACAATCCGTGATATGAGCGACTATCTGAGATTTTGAACAAATGTCTTCACATGCTTGGCACTAGGCCAAAAGGGCTATTTGAGAGATCCGGCCCATACTTGAACTGGTGATAGTACTCGGTGAGATGAGAAGGTGGACCACATTGGAGACGACCGCGACGCGTCTTCGCCGCGCTAGAGCACGGGAAATTTGAAAATGGATTTTTGCGAATATTTCCTAGAGGCAAGGAAACGGTTCAATATTAGTACCGTTCGACTCCTTTGGGCATGCTGATCATTTTGAGCGTTGGATGCAACCTTTTGCGATTTCATAGTGATGACGAAACCTCAGGTGATTTCTTTGAAAAATTTGTATCAAATCGGGGTTTGAAAAAGGGGGGATTTTTATTTTTGATTATGATGCTC
>LS504317.1:182347-276675 GCA_900490845.1 Pristionchus japonicus | reverse complement strand
GAGCATCATAATCAAAAATAAAAATCCCCCCTTTTTCAAACCCCGATTTGATACAAATTTTTCAAAGAAATCACCTGAGGTTTCGTCATCACTATGAAATCGCAAAAGGTTGCATCCAACGCTCAAAATGATCAGCATGCCCAAAGGAGTCGAACGGTACTAATATTGAACCGTTTCCTTGCCTCTAGGAAATATTCGCCAAAATCCATTTTCAAATTTCCCGCGCTCTAGCGCGGCGAAGACGCGTCGCGGTCGTCTCCAATGTGGTCCACCTTCTCATCTCACCGAGTACTATCACCAGTTCAAGTATGGGCCGGATTCCTCAAATAGCCCTTTTGGCCTAGTGCCACGGGTAAGTTCGAAATCTCGGATAGTCGCTCATATAACTTCTCACTTTTCTTCTCGTTGAGTGTGTACAGACAATCTCCTGGGAAGATCTTCTCAGCATGCACCAGTTCGATGTTGAATTTGGGCGAGTCGCAGTCGACCTGTGATGAATAGAATAATTCTGCAAACTTTAGCTTGCTCTGTTTCTGGATATGTTCAAGAGGAATACATGAAGCTATCAAACCGCTCTAATGTGTTCTGCATCAATTTCGGGAAAAAAATTAAACAAAAAGAAACCTTCCAGATGAAATGAAGTGGTGTCATCTCAATGGCCTCTCCCATGGAAGTGACCAGACGTAGGAACGTCGCTTCCTGAAAAGAAGGTTTCATCTCTGTGTTTCTCGCATCATCCTAGCTTGCCAACTCGAAACTGCACTCAACCTTCGGATATCTTTGGGAGAAAAAGATCAAACCTGATTGGGCAGTCGGTGCTGCCAGCTGACGATACGAGTGAATGCGGGCTGAGAAGAGAATGTTTAAAACCTTCAAAACCAGGGAAACAACATTTTCGATTTATACATCTTTTGGTAAGGCAAAATCAGATCAAGTGTGGAAGTTCTCACCGTTCCATCATGGATCGTGATGACCTCATCTCCGATGGTCAACTCATCCATTCTACGAGGACCTTGTCGCGTCTGCACCTCCATACCACCTGTAATTGAACATCTACAATTATCCTCTCGTGCGTAACACTGTTTCTGGTCAATGTAACGAGTAACGTACCGGTGAAGCAAGCGGGAATCGATTGGCACCAATCACATCTCTGGACGGGATAGTAGTAGCCGGGAGTGATGACGGGCGTGATCTGTTCTCCGACCTGAGGAATTATCAAATTTGATTTTATATACGTCCTGGACAAGACACCATTGCAGTTTGTAAATGAGATTGTATTCAAAAGGCAAGTGAAACACATTCCGACAATGGTCTAATTTGAGAACATCTCAGACACTCTTCAAAGATCTCATTCCGGTTCTTGATCCTCCCATGCCTATCAGTGAGATCGTAAATCATCAATCGTCTCGGGACTCCCGATCTACCGTAACCCAGTACCTGCACGTATCGATCGTTTCCACCGTAGTTGCTGGGCGGTTGGTAGTTGGAGATGGAGTTCTGACCGACCTGGGAGAGATCAAAGATCAATCGCCTCTCTCCGTCAACTCACTCCCTCATCGAACGATCCGGGACTTCTCGCACTCTCGATGGGGATCGGCTCGTTGACTGCTTGAGCGCGCTGAGATGAATCAGTTATCGATTGCGTACCGTATCAGCAGTGTGAAAAGTCAGTTATTGATTAGCCACAGTACTAACCCGTACCTCGACAGCGGGAGGAGGAGGAGCGGGAGCGAGAGTGGCGGGAATCTCAGGGACGTCATTGGACTCAGCAGTGACCACTTTGTCGAGGATTCGAGAGATCTCCTCGCGTTGATTGATCTCCACTGCAAGAGTTATGCACGTTACGTTTCAGTTATTTCCCCAAATGCAGATCCTTTTGCTTTCAGTAATGTAGCTCTCGTAAACGGCGAAATGTATTATTTGAGAGAGAAGGTGTTTGTCCACTGTGTTCGTACAAAGGATTCTACAGTCAACCGACCTTCGATCAGCTCCTCAGGCGGATCGGGCAGACAGTTCATTCGGGCGACAGTCAGCTCATACGCGAGTCTAAATTGGGACGTTTTCGAAAATAATGAGCACAATTCAGCTTACGACCCGTCCTCTCCACTGATCTTGCGCACGTTCTTGATCAGATCGAAGCCCGTCTGACGGCCGTCACGAAGCACCTCACCTGCAAGGTATCGGTGCTAAAACCAAGAAGTCGGAGCGTAATCGAGAAGCGGAACGATAAAATACCTCCGGAGTAGACCTCTCCCGAGTGGACGACGGGTCGGCCGACCTCTGCTGAGTACTTGAGACGATCGTAGCGACAGCATTGCAGTTTCAGCCTGCAACATGGTTAGTTTGCTCAATAAGTTTCAAAGTTTCAATAGTGAATTTGAATGCGCTTCAGATGTGAGTCTTAAGAGGAATAGCCAGCGTATTGTCGATGAATTCAGTTCTGCGTATATAGAATACACACTCACTCATTTCCATCATACTCGAAACCTCCGACCCACTCAACAGTCGCTGCGCAAGTCTGAGATTCAGTGGAGAACGCGCACTTGGCACGCTCCGGAGAGGCATCCTGACGAGGAACAATTGTATCACTTGCTTTCACAGTTTGTAACTATTATCTTCAACTTCATGTGCCATTTCCGTCTTTGTAACACATTACCAGTCATCATTAGTTCTCACCCTGTATCTCATGTAGTGTCTCTTCTCATCTCCCTCCCTCAGAAAGACCGATTCAGTATATTTCTCGATCTGCAATGACGTCCTTTTCAAAGAGTTGCGGTCACTTCCGGAAGAATTAGTGGTTGAGTAATGGACAAGGATTCGACTTTGGAAGACGCGCAACCATCTCTTCATTCTGCACACTCTCTGGCCTTTCTGGCACGGGAGAGACTGAAGCTAGGATTGAGGGGGTTCTTTGAATCCTTTGAAGAAGAGGGAAAAGCGCCAGAGAACACGCAGACTCAAGAGGCTTAGAATTGGAAGAATGAGAGGGTCGCCATTCAGAGAGCGAACAATGCGTGCACTCTAGGAAACAGCAGTGACTAAGTTGCGATACCAGCAGAGATCACAGATCTTGCGTGATAGCGAACTAGAGATCAAAGATTAACCCACTCCCTCTCCTCCATCGCCGTATCCGAAACACTGAGGAGTTGCGCATCCAAGCACTGGCTGACCATCGGCTGATACCTGGAATTTATTTTGATAATATCGCACTAGAAGGAGACTAGACGTCGGGTGATCATGCGGAATGAATAGAATCTCACCTCAAATCTGAACGGAATGGCTCCAGAACCGCACGATCCTCCTCCAGCAGCCACTAGAGAGACTGTGCCGATCGATAACAAGACGAGTACTGAACTCCTCATTCCTGCAAACTACAGTAATAGTATGCCAATCTCTGAATAGCGTGAAAGCGCGAGAAAGTGAAAAGGGTAGATCATGGGGTGATAAGATATGGCGAGGAAAAGTGAAAGGGCGCTAGCTCTTCTCCGGCAATTCTCGAGAGAGAAAAGGGAGAAGAAATCCTGATCGAGTTCGAGAGAGAGAGAGAAGAAGTCCAGAGGAACTGTCCCACTTTGAGTGATCATTTCGAGATTAGGAGAGATGAGCTGCAAAAACAGAGATTGAGAGGGAATCGTGCCATTGGATATGGATAGGAGGAGAGAGAAATGAAAGGGCAAGTCTGGAGAAACGGCTAAAGTGGGTTTCAAGCCACAATAGGGAATATAGTGGTCCGCTCTTTTTATGGCGGTCCAAAAATATTATAATGGTCCGCTAAAATATAACGGTCCGAGAGTGGACCAACATATTTTTCCTTCGGAATATAATGGTCCGCCCTGTTTGTCAAATGTTTCAGTTTTGGAATGAAACGCTTTTTTTGCAGAATGTATTCAACCTAACATTTATCGCCGGGCCTCTGAGTGGAAGGTCCCTAAGCCTTTTGAGAGCAAGGTTATTTCTGCGCATTCCTAAGCAGGCAGCCTTCGGCTGCGGGGGCTCACCGATAAGCCTGTGGCTGCGTGTCTTCACGGTTCGCCAATTCTTTGGAAGATGAGCCGAGGGTGGTCTACAGTATAGAATGAGTGATGGTGGCTTTCTGTTGTCTTATCTGGTTCTCAAATTAGGCTTAGCCCTCTTCCAAAATATTCAACACTTTGCTTCGGTTGAGCCTTCGGAACCATTCTAGCTGTCAAGGAACTCAGTTGTTTTTGTTTATGATAGGAACTGATGAATGAATGAACAAATCCTTATCCAGATTGTAAGCATAGATGAAGGAAGTACAGGTAGAAAACAGAAAAAAATGATAAAAATATAATGGTCCATGAAAATAATGATTGTCGGACCGTTATAATGGTAGTGGTCCGAAAACCGGACCAACATAATTTTCGGACCACCATAAAATGAGCGGACCACTATATTCCCTATTGTGGCTTGAAACCCACTTTAACCGGAGAAACTAAAGATCGAAGAATTACAAGGGGTCGAAAGTACGAATCTTCATACAAGTTGATAAGTAAACAGAAAAGTGTATCATTTCAACGCGCAGACAAAGTGGAGATGTTATGGCTAGTGGTCCATGTTGTGTCTGGCTCGATCTTTATATGCTTACAGTTTGTTCCAACATGCATCGATATAATACCTTTTCTTCAGCGTCAAACAATTTTGAGTGCCATTTAGTTCTGGTTTCTGGAGGCAATGAAATCCTCTCTCCAGATGAGCATCCTCCTTCTGACCTTCTCTCCAGATGAGCATCCTCCTTCTGACCTTTCTCGCGAGCGTCTCTCTCGTCGGAGCCGCTAGCTGGAACATGACCCATGTTCCTGTAACATGCAAGCATGATGAAGTGATATTCTATCTCTACTCATCACGTTTATATTCCATCGCCAGGTCATAACGGGAGTCTTGCTTCTCTTGGACAGAACAATCGAGGCTGAGTGTCTTCCTCTTCCATGTGGAAGGACGGGCGATTGCCTCGAAGGAAAGGTACGCTTCAACTTTTAACTTATGTTTTAAAAATCTTCTGGTAGAAAAATGGTAGTGTTGCTGAATCAGAAGAATAATAATATTCAGGCCGTGTGCCCAGCAGGAACAATCATCTCGGGAATCTCGACGGATCCGGAGAATCAGAGGCCAGTGAAAATTGTATTTTTAGTTTCATCTTTCATCGTAATTCATTTTTTAGTGACTGACCGGATTGCACACAAGTTCTTGGGAGAGTCAATGCAACCATGAAGTGTTTACAGATTCAAAAATGAAACACCGATTACCAACCAGACTTGGATCACTTAGCGAATAAATTCGTTTCGATGATCGCAACACATTCAGTCTACGTCTGCGTTGCTGTGCAATGCTCAACAATCTCAACCTCATTTCTGGAGGAACTGGAGTTCTCGCCCCGGCCGTCTACTATCGTGGTGGAAGAGTGGAAGAGAAGGTGTGTGGTGTGGCCGACGAATACTTCCAGCGATGATTCAATCCAAAATATCATTGCGTGTTATATGTCGACGTTTACCACTAGCAGGACAAAGAACAGAACGAAGGGGAGGAGTTCAACTACATTGGTCATCTGTCGATGGAGGAGTGAGTTGAATTCAATGATTACGCAAAGTACAATGATCAAATATCCTGCACTTTCTTTGCAGGGGAGGTCTGAAAATCTGGGCAGTTCGCATGCAGTGTCCGAAGGAGTGAAAGAGATCGGATAATGTTGTTGTTTGTCGTTTCAAGTAAAGATAAATGGATTCTCACTGGGAATAACAAAACGAGATTTTCTGTTGCATTACTCCATCCCTCTCGGCCTATGAAGATGAGATATTTCATGTATTGGTTTCTGAAGAAGTTCCTCTGGTATTTTTTCTGAGTTTCTGTTTTTGAAATATCAGTGACGTTTGTAATCTCTTTTCACTTCAGATCGAAGATTTTTTACTCTCATCATCATTCAATTTCGAATTACAATGGGCACTTATGTGCCCTTCTGTTAGATGTTATCTCTTCTGAATACTATCTACAAGAGCAAGAGTATTTTTGATTGTGTCCGTGTGTACTGCCTATTCCTCCAATCCCTCCTTCCAATATCAATCTTGCCAAGATATTACACAGACATCTGTTCTATCTGACCCACTCGCGTTCCGAGTGGCTGTTTATTGTCTCTCTCTTTACTAATCACATGATTTCAGGCAGCTCTATACAAAAACTGGTAATATTTATGCGGATTATAACAATTTCCATTTCCAGATGCGTCCTCTACTCATTGTTTCTCTTCTCGCTACTTTCTCTGCAGCAAAGGATATGAGGATATCCGGACACCTTCTCGGATGCGTTACTCGGGTATCTTTCTAAGCCATTTCCTTCACCAAATGCCGTTACTCTTTTAGATGGTGTCTGGTTTCACACTGCTTCCTAACGGCAAACCGTTGGCAGACCATGAAAACTGTGTCCCCCTTCCGTGCGGAGCGAGAGTGGGCGAATGCACCCAAGGAAACGTTCGTTTCTGAAAATTGCTCGTTCTATCCTTAATAGATCAGCTTTTTAAACTTTCAATGTGAATAGTTTCAGGTGACTTGTCGTGATGATCAGGTGGTGACCGGGTATTCCTGGAGGAGCGGAGAACGACGGCGAGTAGAAATATGTTTCTTCAATATTTCAGTGGCCCATACTGCAACACTACACTTCACTAACACATAAAGTATCTGTCTTGTTGTAAACAAAGATCATTCAGTGTTACTCTTCGCTGCTGTGATCTCAATATTCCATCAACGGTCTCTGTCAACAATACTCTCGTTACGGCCGTTTCCTTCGACCTCGAACAAGAATTCAGCGAGAAGGTGCGTGTGGAGAAGACGCGTGAGGAAAGACGACGCTTACTGATTGCAGGAGAATCAAACAGGCGATATTCCTCAATTCAGTTTCATCAGCAACATCCAAATCGTGAAGTGAGTGAAGAGATCAGAGATCAAGACCAAAGACCATTCTTGCAGGAGTGGAGTCCGTGTGTGGGTGACCCGAGCACTGTGCCCAATCGAGCCTAAAGAATCTGATAATTTCCTCTATACGCTCTTCTTCAAAGTGGCTTCTTTGTTCGGATGAATTCTGTTTATAAAACCTTGTACATAAATGCGAATTTTGGGTCATAGTGTCGATAGATTGTGAGAGATAGGTATATACCAGGATCTAAATACAGATGTTCTCTTCCATATCCCCGCCAGTGGAGGAGTAGATCCACTGGGAGGCCTCTCTCAGAACTCGAGCATATAAAACTCGAAGAAGAGCGGGCCAGCGTTACACTATTCGATGGCCTTCTTTCAATTGATTCGACATTCTTTCTCACAGTGATAATTGATTGCCTTTCTTCCAGATGCATTTTCTTTTCATAGTATTCCTTATTGGGGCTGCGTCCCTTGCAGCTCAGTCCATCGTTCCGGTCAAGTGTGCCGTCAACGAGGTATTGTCAGCCTTTTCATTCTGTTCTTCTTCTAATCGTCAAATAATGGTCATCGTTCTCTCTCAGGCAGTGCAGCGTGTGACAGTGCACGGAGATGTGAGGATCGAGGCTGCGTGCGGTCGTCTGCCTGAGTGTGCAGATAGTGGAGAGAAGTGCACGAATAGCAATGTGAGTTGGTGTCTAAATTGGAGCTCACATACATAATTTTAAAATAAAGTAAACATGATATCGTTCTTTTCAGACTGCATGCGCAGGCAATGATATCTTCAGCGGAATGACATCAGCACCCAGGCAACATAGGTAAGCAAAATAACCATCTATGCTTAGCAATATAATATTAGATTAGCCCATCACTGAACATTTATTGATCTTTAGTTGTAGTGTTCTGCCCGCTTACTGCCCCTCGGAAGATCTACGTTGACACCGATCTCGTCACCTTCAACAGTTTCTTTGAAGGAGGACCCATCAGCGACGAGGCAGATCAACTCTAGACTTCATTGAAGTGTGCTAATTCGACGTTTCTCAATTCCAGGACAACTACGCCGACGGAGGAGCTGAATTCGACTTTGTCTCTAACATTCGCGTCGAAAATTGAGTATTTACAGCAAAGACCGAACTACAAAATGCGCATTCACAATGACCCTTTTGCAGAGATGGCGTCCGCGTGTGGGTCTACTGTCTGATGTGCCCCAAAGAAGGAAAAGTCTTCCCCACTCCTAACTACGATTACCATCTGTGATCGACTTATGTTAGCAATAAACCAAAATTCACTTCCTTAGTCCTCTTAATTCCTTTCTGTGGGTGACATTGCGAGTGAACTGTGGTGCTTGCTCGTTTCTCTCCCAAACGTCCTCACATTGCAAATTCCCTTCCCAACCCCTAGGGTGCAAAATGAAAGAGAGGTCGCACTGTCGAATATGCAGGGTACATCCTTCATTCTAGGATCACACTGCTCATCAATAAAAATGGTTTGGAAATTGAGGACTGTAATATTAACGCAGAATAATCTTTCCTTGCGCGTAGCAGTAGATCCAATAAGTGATCACAATCGTTCTGACGGCAACAATGACTGTTTTATGCAGCTGGAACGTCTGCAAAACAATATTATTATATTCGTATATCGGGAAACAAAAGATACACAAGAGAGACACAAGAACCTCAAGGTGACAGAGAATGTCATGGTGCAAAGATCTCTACAAATTTCTCATGGAAAGGCATCACCCATAACTCGTATTCCTCTTCCTCACCCGTTGGATGTCTCTTCATTATACAAACTCCTTCGTCTGCCAAAGAGATAAGAGAGCATGTCAAGATAGGAGAATCAGCTCTTGCGATCTCTAGTCCAATAGCTGCCACTATCCAGTGCACATTCTCCTCTATCACACCTCGCAAGTGCCCCCGCACCTTTCAGCTTTATCACTTTTTTTTTCATCACTATCCTTAGATAATCGTTCTATTCGTTGCGAATGTTGATCTACCTCTCCCTACTGTTCTTCTATACTCTCCACTCAATCGAATCATGCTTCCCAACATCTGGCACGACCACACCAAAGCCGCCTATTGTAGTACCTCCTCTCCCACGTGAGTTTACTACTTCCCTTTTACTTAGTCCTTGATTTGGTCTTCAGTGTGTCCACGCTTACCGACACATGCTTCTGCGTCTTTCTTCTTACTTTGATCTCATTTCTCGAAATTCTCCATGCACCAAAATGTTCCCCTCAGTAGTGGTCGAATGATCTCTCATTGAGGTTGTCAACGATGCTTGATCAAGCCCTTCCTCTTGATCACCGCACCTCCGATTACGAGTGCCGACGCGATAGTGGCCGGTTGCGCTGAACGGACTCTCACTGTCATGGGAACTCCAGCGTTTCCTAACGCTCAAATCTCGGTACGACTTCCGAGACTCAACTAATTTCGTTTCACAATGGATGTGCAAGGAAGCATCGGAGGATATTTGTAATCAGAGAGGGGATGGATGGTTGTCTTCTAAACCTTCCTCTCTCTTATCCTCATTCTTTACAGTGGGACGGCGGCGTTATTTCGGGACTGGGCACGGTAACGATGCCGATGGTGTGCAATAATGATGGATCAGGATGGGAGTTCTCGGGACAGTTGGTCACCTTCGCGACCGGCACTATTTTCTAATCTGCATTTATCATTATTAATTAATTGTTCTGTTAATCATAAAATATTGTTTTTAACTTTATGGAACGTCTTTCATTATCCTTTCATCCCTCGCTCAACGTTTGAGTAAAATACTGTGTATCGTTTTCCTCACCGTCGATGGACATGAAATGAAGGGTTTCAGTAAGTTCAAGACTTTCTGATCTTTGCTCATTTTCCCTCATAACCCGTCCTCTCTCGTCGGATGTAAAGGGGAGTGATGGCAAGCGAAGGGAACTCTCCTCGTTTTACACACTATCTTCACTTGCCATCGCAAGAAAAGCTGCGAGGTCGCACGTCCAATAGCAGACATTATCCAGTACACATTCTCTCGCAAGTGCCAACGTACCCTTCATCCTTTATCCTTATCACTTCCCTTATCATCACTTTTCCTTGATTATCTTTCGATTAGTGTGAATGTTGATCTACCTCTTGCTGATTCTAACTTCGTCAATCCCTTCAACTGAAACGTGTTTCCCAACATCGCCAACGACTACACCAAAACCGCCAGTAACTCCACCTCTCCCACGTGAGTTTACTAGTTCTCTTTGATTCGTTCATTGTTTTAACAGTTGTTTCCGAATATTGCTTCTATCTCTAAGTTCGACATTCACTAAAATATCATCCTCCGTAGCGCAAAGAGCTTTCATTCAGGCTGTCAACGATGTCTATTGAAACCGACTCTGTTGGTTGTGATGGAACCAATCCAGGACATGGTTTCCATCGTCGCAGGGTGTGCCGTTCGCACTCTCACTGTCTCGGGCGTTCCCGGATTCCCTACTGGACGAATCGTCGTACGCTTTCTCATTCTCAAAATTAGAATGGAATTTCCAGCGTCCAGTCCTTACTTTGCTGATTTGGGCATATTTCATCAGATCAGTATGAATATTTGATGAACGCTTCACGTCTGCGATGATCCCGTGACAACGTTTTCTTTCAGTGGAACGGCGTCAACGTGATCACGATGGTGGGCACGGCAACGCTGGTTGTCGTGTGCAATAATGATGGGGCAGGGTGGGAGGATGCGAGCACCGGACAATTGGTTACGTCGGCTGTCGGAAGCATATTCTAACCGTATTACCCACTCTCTTTCTGCATTGGGAGACGTGCGTAGAACAATATACAATGATATCGTATCAATTGCATGGACATAATCTCTAAAATGTGATCTCATTTGCTTTTTTTTTATTTGAATAAACTCATATCATCGCTCCGCTTGACCGTACCTAACAAAAAAGTCACTACAGTTCACTTTCCCTGCCCGTTACCTCATCCAGACCGTCCTCCTTGATCCTTTCTTCCCTCTTTGTCTAAATCCTCCCTCCGCCCTCTCCAGACGACAATTACTCTCTTCTCTCCCATTGTGAACGAGTGTTTTCAGTGCTTTGAGTGCTTTATAAGGGAGGTCAAACTAGCAGCCCACTCCCATCAAAGATCTTCAACTCTTCTCTAGGAACCACAATAAATTCTCATCTTTGCTCATCTCAATCTAACTTGCTTTCTCCCATTCCCTTCCGGGAACCATCCTACAGTAATCCGTCAGTTCACGATCCGCACTGAGATTGTTCTCAGAGTCGTTCCATTTTTGACTGACTGATGCATGTCGTCCCCTTCCTCCCTTCTCTTCTTCTTCTTCCATCGTTGTCTCAGAATGAGTGGAGAGAATCACGCTCTAACCATGGAATTCCCCGTTGTTCCCTTCTTTCCCTCCCTTGGGAATGGGAGGGGAAGACAACCCCGACTGACTCCACTCCCTGTTCCATCTCCACACTCACATCATTGTTGTGCGCTCACAAGATCGAAAAGCATGCGTGTCCCATTTTAACATTCTCCGAGAGGCATTTTCCCCACCCTTCTATTGTTACTTCCAGCATTTTTGTATCTCTAGGCATGATTGCAGACAGTACTTAACTTTCATTTCTTGCAAAAAGGAGCTCGAAACGGAAAGTTGTTCAGGCCATTTTGCACAGTCATTCATTGTGCTCGTTGCGCCCAACTCGCTTCCTTGTAGATATTGCAAGCGGTCCTTACAAGAAAGAGGCTGTTAGATAGGGACTGGCAAAAGCCAGAAGTCTATTTCCGTCCCTTCATCCATGTCATAGATCATCCCAATTGGCCTCTCGAACTCCCTCAATCATCGTCCGTTCTCTCCTTTCGAGTGACGAAGGACTAGATCAGATTTCTGTCCTGAGACATCCACTCTCCTCTGTTCACACGCTCTTTATGCACCGAAAGACAACAGGGGAAACTCGGCGAGGCCGCTCATAAACCCCCTGTGAACTCAGCTGACGTCTAAAAGAGTCTGACCCTTCTTCCGTCCTCGAACAATTGCCCGAATCACTCCCCCACTCTTGTCCTCTCTCTGTCTGAGAGATGAGAAATAGTAGAGGAAGGCAGGTCTTCTTCCTTGTCCGAAGGGACCACTTCAGACAGGAAGAAACACTCAATCATCCCCAGCTTCGCTTCTGATTTTTCTCCTTCCCATTTCCCTTCCCGGATCTTGGACGAAAGTCTTTCGTGGACGTAGCTTGCTCATCTTACTCGTCTTTGCTATGCCTGACTGACTAGGAGTCTCGGCTTACGTCTCATCCTTTTTGTGGAACAATGGCCTAAGTTCACGAGCTCGTAGCCAATCAGGCATACAAGAGAGCATGGAGGATGGAGAGATTCAGCTTCCTCCTCATCTCTTCTAACCAGGATCTTTCCTCTGCAGTAGATCTGCCTCCACTTCTGCAGCAATTGTTGTCTTCACGGAACAAACAAAAGGCCGTGACTCTCGCTTGAATTACGGAAGGAGTGGGGGACTCTGACCCCCAGTCCCTATTTCGGATCTTCCTCCCTCCATCCGCACGGATTCGAGTCATTTCCCATTCGGTGCATGAGAGATGACACCCGGTCCCATCACTTTCCATCTATTATTCTACCAGGAAGATTTAGCAAGTTCCCATAACTCAATCTCTCCTGGAAGCGTAGAATCTGTTGTCCCCTCTTCGTCCCTTCGTCTGTTTCATAAGAGAACACGAGTTCTCGATTTCTCTTCTCTTCCTTTTCTTCTCTCCTCCTTCTGCCTATCCTTTCAAATCGCATTTCCAAGTCGTCTTGCTCTCATCCAATGAACTCGTCTTTCCCTTCTTAGTTCTGCTTCGAAGATCGAAAGCGAGACCAGACTGTAGTTCAGTTCCGTAGTTTTCCGCTCAGTTCCCAGGCTCAAGCTGTAGTTCGATTCAGTATTCAATTTCCGAATTTGTTTTCTCCAGAACATCTCTCCTCCGTTGTTCTATTCTGCAGCATTGTTGATCCTTGACCACCACATGCAAAATTCAATTTCCGTGGTACAGTGTGTGCAACTCATTCCTTGCAAACTTGGAAACTTCCTAATCTTGGGCTCCCCTACTTGTTCTCAGAAGTTGGGGCTCCCCTATCTTCTCGGTTTGTGATGAGGATATCACTCATCTCTGCAACTTCTCCTCCTTTCGTTTCGAATCTCTCTGGGGACATCATAGGCGAAAGGACTCTTGGTCTCTTCCGAGAAAGAGAAGGAGAAGGAGAATAATGAAACGTTTCCGCCTCTGAGCATGTCGAACAACGGTTCTTCACTCATCTTCTCCTTCTATTTTTGACTCGGCTGATTACCAAGTAAGATCTTCATCAGTACTTTCTTGCCCCACGTGGAGTTCAATGTAGGGCGTCGCTCCTATACTCCTATACTTGCGGAACAGCGTGTTGCCTGTCACAGAGTCAGTGCACTCACTAGACTGTTGTCCCTGGATACGTTCCTTCTCCGTCTTCTTCTTCCCTCAATTCGAACATGAGTTCGTTGTCCTATCAAATTCATCCAATTTGCACTTGTCCAATCCGATTTCCCTTCTAGTCAGAGGGGAGATTCTTCGACTTCTCTAGGTCATGCTCGAGTCCTTTTTCGTTCTTCTGCCATTCTTCTCTCCTTTCCGATGCATGAACCGGGTTTATCGTCCTTGAGATGATGACCCGATCCTGAATGAGAGGAGATCTCTGGTGGCAAGAGTGGAGTGGGTGCAAGAGTATCTCTTTCCTCCTGATAGCTGTTTCCCAGGCTCTGTTTTCCCATGTTAGCTTTCATTCTGTCTCACCTAAAGCGGCTGCCTCTCCATGCAAACCTGCAGAGCTCTATTATTTCGTTTCCATAGACAGTTTTCCTATTGCTTGCTTTCTCGCCTTCAATCCATCTACCATTCATCTCTTGTCTACTTCAATCATTCTTCTGTCACTCCAATCCACCTTCTCGATTCCTGGAAGGTGAACTTCACTCTTCCACTCCCAACAGCAAGAATCGCGCCCACCCACATGAAACACACTCTGCAATTCATGAACTTGAGCCCATTCGACGATTGTTCACGCGTTGATAAATTGAGTGCGAGAGGAGAAGAAGAAGATGGGAGGAGGCGGAAAACAAGAATGAAGTCAATCAGAAAAAGGCGCGACGAAGAATGGAAACTGCTCTAATTCCTCTCTTCCTACACATTTCTTCCTTCTCAGATCCCATTTGTATGACTCCTTTAGTTTCTCTCTTCTCCCACTCACAATTCCCACACGTATTCTTCCCATTTCCATACTGTTTTCGCAGCCAGCGAGCAAAGCTAAGGGATTTGTCCACGAGTCTCGCCGCTCTCTTCTCCATACCGTATCTGATTCTACGATCCTGCGTCTAATTCCTTCTCCATTCATCTCCATTCTCTCCGACCGTTTCCCTTTATCCTGTCTCATCTCATTGGAAAGCGCTCCTTCGTCCTTACGACGTGCTCATTACGGTCTGAACTTTCGAAAAGACGGAATAGTTCCCGAGAAGGACACTGACGCTGTTACTATTGTTGTCTGATGACTCGTCGCACTTCGATTCTTGGTCACGTTTTAGTTCCTCCACTCGGCAAAAATAGACAGTTCAAAGTCCGGTCTCTGTTCATCTCCGCCTCATCCTATACATAACGTAGCAGCATCGTTCGTGTTATTGTCTGAACGCCTAACTTGACAGCGAACTTCATTCACTCTTATGTTCACTTTCTTGCATTATTCTTGGATAAATGAGGAGTAAACAAAATATCTTTTCTCCAGTTTCTATGCGCCTCTATCGATGAGTAATGCAGCAGCTGCCGGCTGCACGCGACTCCTGCTGCAGATTATCGTCCTTGCAGCACTGTTGGCGGAGGTAAGAGAACGAAACGAGTCTCTAGAATCATGTAGGAAGTCTTTGCAGCTGCATTTGAATGAATAGAAGCAAACGCACAAACCCATTCAGGTAACCTCAACGATAATCGAGGCTCAAGCCCCCTGCCACTACGATCTCCCCTATACGAATACGTTCCCGATCTTCTGTCAGCTGAATTACCATGGGGTTCGGTAGTGCATCGTATTTATGTACTGTATCATTAATCCAATCGATAATCCCTTCAGGCCAACTACCTCTGCGATCCGGCTGGCCTTATGTCGAGAACGGAGGTGAGATTGAATCTTTATCTCTATCGCGTCATAAATTTCCTGGAAAGAATAAACAAGTTCTCCATAATCGGTAAACATAGCGGTTATTGTAGTGATCAATGTCATAAATTTAGCCGTGTTGTCACATCGTATTCTCTTTGTTGGTCTAATAATAAGACAGTAGGAGTTCATGGATTAACGTTGAGAAAGGAGAAGAATGTGTGATGTTCTCATCAACGAACCCGTACTTCTCCTATCAGGTGGATCTCCTGGCGGACACGGTCTCGTCTCTCAACCTCACTACAGCCTTCTGTCAACCTCACTGTGGAACGAAGAGTCTGAGAGTGGCTGTCGTGCTGGAGAATACGGCTAGTCTGCACGGGTGAGGGTTTCGTTCTTCTTATTTTAATGAAGGACAAGAAAGAGTGATAGGTAGGTAAAGGCAATCAAAAATATTTTTTAAAACTGAACAGATTCCTCAGGCTGAAACTGATAGTGCGATGCTTGCTGTCTTTGCTGTCTTGCAATGATCATAATGCGATGCGTTTCATCCTTTGATTTGAGGATGAAGCTCAACTAAAATAAGTGCCAATTGGTATCGGGATTATGAGAATGAGTTTCCCTTCCAGTCTCCAATCGTGCTCTCAATCCGTTCCTCCTCTCCATACATTCTCTGCCCGGCCACCCGCACTCGTGCCTGCTGCATTGGAGTTTGCGAGGTACGTTGGTGGCTTTGTTATGACCTTAGAAGATTCCTTGCACCGTTTTTAGGCTGATGATGTCTAGTTTGGAAAAATAACGTTTTCCAGACTGCTCAACGAACACTGGGACGATGCTGCACCTGCCGATCTACTCATCGTGCTGATCAAGTCAGTTTGCAGTCTAGAAAAATCAAGGAGTTAATTATTCAGATCCTTCCATCCTTCTCACATCCACCGACCCATCATCGTGCCCTATTTTACGTGAGTTTCTCAATTTCTTCTTCTGATGTTAGATCATGCAGCTTGCGTGAGCTGGAATTGAATATTCTACGCCAAGAAACTTCCGGATTCAGAACATTGATACCACTTTCAAGCACGATGCTGATGTTTTAGTCCCAATCTCTCAATTCCAGCCGTCGTCTCTCCCACTTATCTCGCTACTCAGTCGGAGTCTTCCTCAATCCCCGCCAATCTTATCTCGAGGTAACACATAGTACGTTGGAAGGTTTAAGAGAGATAAGCAGGAACCCAGCAGCATAAGCTGCTTGTGACGCAATGGATGAACCGTGACCAGCATGGTTTCTTGTTATCGGTGCAGCAAAAAACAACAACAATAATGACAACAGCAACCCACTGCTCAGGCGCTGAAAGAGACATTCGAGCACGCAGGCAAGCTGATCGCCATGAAGCAGCTGCCTGTTCTTGTAAGTTCTTGATTTGGAATAAAAAGTCAATCCTCGATGCACAGATGCCCAAGCCGGCTACCGTACCTCGATGGGTGATCTACGCGACGCTCGGGCTGCTGGCTACCGTAATCATCGCTGTGCGAATCGCGAACTGGGTCTCGCGGAGGATGGACAGAGCGAGGGTGAGGAGGGTTGCATAGAAGCTATGTTTCACAAAGTCATCAAAATTATTGAAAACCAATACGAGGCGATAAGAATCAGGCTTCAGGTTCAAAATATAAGAACAATTTTATCTCTCTTCAGAAGCCGAAATGGTGCACTGCCTCATACAAGGCGGACAGCCGTTTCCGAGCTGGATTCGCAGGAGGAATGATGATTAGGAATGAACAGACGAGGAAGAGCACCATGATGTTCAGGTTGGTGAGGGACAATCGAAAATTGTCTGACTCTCTCGGTTCTGCGTGTTCTCTCGTGTAATCTAACAGGCGATAGAGAATGGAAGTGCGCAGATTGGAAAGAGACAGATCTCTTCAATCCTACGTAAGTGGCAGGTGCATCCTAATGAGAACAATTGCAGGAGTTTCAACAAGCGAAACGGTATTCCTCCGGCACAGCGGATCTGAGGTCACTCATTCTCTACACTGGTATTCTACATACTGCTTCCTCATTCACCAAATTATTGCTCGTGCTCAATTGTATTCAATCTTTGCCCACGGGTTTTCATTGCTAGGCTGTCTGTTGTATCAAATAAAGATTATTCACTGACATGAGCTCACACTTCACGATTCTCGTAAGAAGGATTATTGAAGCTCTACCTGCCAATACCAAGGAATCTGGAGAATCCCGAGTGGAACGTATTTTACCTCACGCGGATTATTGCGTCAAGAGCTCATCTTCGTAATTACTAGAGGTCTGATCAACATCTTTCCTTCTTCGCTACTCTTCAACCTTCTACATACAGCGACAACTCCGATCTCCTTCCTAATTTCGTTCTTGCAGAATCTAGTGATCAGAATTTGCAGAGGTGTGAAATTCACTGATCGAACAGTGATCTTCGATACGTTGCCAATGTCCATTGCGAGTCAACAACCGCCCGATCATTGCTTCGACCCCTTGATAACTTCCTTCTCTCTACTTCCTCATGCGAACTCTCTCTCTCTTCTCTCGACAGTCTCCATCTATTCATCCATGCTAATCTCGAACCCGTCACAACACTTGAAACTGTCCTCTCCCCCTCTCTAATCTCCACCCACTCTCTCCTATTCCCACACTCTCTCGTCTGCTTCTTGTTTACCGCTAAGGGCAACCGCACTTGTTTACGCCTCGGGGCACGGGAGGAGTGCAGGGTTCGCTAGCTCTCTCCTTCCCTGAACTCTCTCGCCCCCTCTGGCCGGCGAGGGAGTGTGTGAACGGAGGGGGGGGGGGTTCTGGTATCAATTGACCCCGAGGGCAGAGGGAGGAGGGAGGGGGCCTGGCACCGAGCAGTGCCATACACTGTCAATAACCACCCCGAGAGACGTTCCCCGTTGTAATCAAGACCCTCTTGACCGTAGCCAATAGATGAGCCCCATAGTGCTCTACTGGCTCTTTACGGTTTCCCGATTACTGTGGATTACTGTAGTAGTATCTCACTACCGCACCCATGCCTGAATTGGGGTCTCTGCTTCCTCTCAGGAGTATCCGGGATGCAACAGGATGAGCTTTCTCTTTCTCCCCATCCTTCCTTTCCTTGTCCTCATTCTGTAAGTACTCTCTTCGCTTCCCATAGGCGATCGGCACTTTCGCTCTCTTTTCCACACAAAGCACTGACCCCAATCTCCCTTTCACTCTGGAAACAAGAGCGGGAAGGCGGATTGAGGGTAGCCGCATCCGTTTCAAAGGACACGGGAACGGATACGGTAGAGTACGGTAGGAGTACGGTAGGCAAGGAGTATTGGCAGAGTTAGCCAGTTCGCCGCCCCTCATTAGGGTAATCGTGTCATACCGATCTGTGCAATGCAAGCTCATCTCCCGGATACTCTTAGTCTCTCATCCCCTCTCCTCCCTCTCTAGATCTCGTCTTCCCTCTAAGGAGGAGAACCCTAACAGGTAGCCATTAGCCCACTTTCACTTTATTTTCGCCCCAGCTTTCGCTTTTTCACTTTTCATCCCGATTTGCACTTCGATGGCTCTGATTTATTGCAGTTTTCTTGCTGAGCTTACGGCACACATCATTCGCTCATGATCTTCAACTGATCCTACGCACCCTTTGTAGATTCTTTCTGAAGATCAACTCAATTCAGTAAAGTCTTACGATTCTCACACAGATCTGATTGAATCATCATTCTTGACTCACCTCTCTCCCTCTGATCCGTCCTCCTCTCCCTTCCCTCTCCTCTCCGATCACTGAGCCCTGGGGGTCATTTCCAGTGTGTACTCTCCCACTCTCTCTCCAAGGGGCGTTCGCCCCGTTTCTCCCCTTCTCTTCTTCTCTTTTTTGCAGACACCTTTCCCCCTCCCCCAGCTACCCCTTCCATCCATCCATCTCTTCTCATTCACCCCTTTCACTGGTCACTTCGTCTTCTTTTTGTCCTTGAGAAACCGTGCAAAAAGCGGGTGAAAAAGTACGACGGGTGTTGGTTTTTGCGTCGCTTTTTCGAGAAGGTCGCGAATTAGGAAGGGTCCACTCTATAGTTTTGTCTGGTCGTTTCATGATCCAATGTTTCGGTGACTGCTACTGATTTTAGGATCAAGCTATGATTTTCCACTCTCTGACCTGTGATAGATCATTTAGATAGTCAGGTCAATGTTCGGCGGGACTGTCCTCAGCAATCCCTATCATTTTATGGGGATTGACCCGGGACATCTGTCATTTAGTGCACTGCCTGGTGACAGTTGGTCTCTTTGTCCACTATTTGGTCAGGAAGACAAAGGATCCTTAGATGATAGTGTTTCCGTTTCTAAACCTTTCTTGCATTTCGTTGAAACGGTGGTTGAAATGCTTGGAATGTTCCGTTCCGTTTCGATATCTCCCTGCCTATCCACCACACCCTCTCCCCCCTCCTCCTCTCTCCCTATCATCACTCACTCGATGGCGTAATCAGTTGCGATCACTCTCACTTTTCTCCCATCTCTCCTCTCTTCCAAATCGCGACTTGATTTCTTCTCTCGAACGCTTCTTTCTTCCCTTTCTCTTCTCTTCTCGCCCCTCCCGGAATACCGGCTTCCCAATGATGGAAGAGAGAGACGAGAGGAGGAGAAAAACAGTTGGAGAAGATGGAGGAGAGAGAGCCATTCGATTGGTCATCGAAGAGAGAGAGAAGCCAGTTACGATGTAGGTCAGAGAGAAGATCTCGCAATCGAGGGCAGATCAGTTATTAGAGGAGGCGTTTCAAGCTACGATCTGGATCTGGTCTGTTCGCTTATTCAGCCGAGGAGAAGGCGCCATCATCGCAGCGTCGTTTCTTCTGCTGAGGGAGAACGAAATTGTGGGATGAGCAAGCATGAACTCTTAGCAATCAGTTGTGTCCTCTTTCTAGCTGAGCTAGAGCCGTTTTCTGGGTCAGATCTTGAGAGCTGGTTCAGCAAGGGATAAAGCTGCAGCCCTGCAATCCTCTCCCTCGCTGCAGCAGCTGCAGCTGACTCATTCCCTGCTTTCGCAACGACTCTCCGTTCTGTTATGCTCCATCTCGAGTGACCGCAGGGCTCCTTCTCCTCTCCTCTCTCTGCAAACCGGTCGAGGGGGTCGAAATGGAAAGGTCTGCCTCCTTCTCTCTCCTTTCCCCTTCTGTCCATCCCGGATCCCTCTGTCCATTCGGGTCAGCCCTCTCTCCTCCTTTCGCTCTCCATGCAATTCCCCCTTCGTCCCTTTCACTATTCAATCGGGCGATCGCTGGCCTGGAAAAGTTTGTGACGCGCGTGTGAGAGGTGCATCCACTTTCACTTTTCCGATCCGTGCGCTTGCTGGAATGCAGAGGGCTTGCATCTTGAGATCATGGATCGGCCTCATAGTCCATTTTGTTTCTAATCCTTCCGTACCTTCTGCTGCATCATCGCCATTGTTGATTGAACGTGTTCCTCCTCAACTCACCTCCTCATGAATCCCCTGATCGTGGAATTGTTCTACTGTACCACATTCGTTCCACGTTGACTGGTTGATGTTGCCGTATCCCGTTCACTCTCAATTCCTAATCGTTCAGATGGATTCTCCTCCGTCCTCTCTCACTCGATCTCTCTCAGTGGTCGTCGCAAGGGAGGACGATTCCATGTCCAGCGAGGGATACTCTCCGAGATCACGGTAAGTAACTGTTGTAGTTCTTATAGTTACATTTTCAACATAGACTTACGTTCGTGGAAAACATTGAAGATGTACAAGAGCGAGAGCTAGGAAATGGCTGTGAAACTCAACCGATTGTGAACTATTTGAACGTTGAAAATTATAATTTTTATCTGGAACGAGTGCTACGAAGCGAAGTGTTCTCACAATTTATGGGGGAAGCGCTCTTCCGAAACGGTCACTCGAATTGCTTCGCGTAATCGCATCGGATGACACGCAATTTCGACACTTTTTGCCCAATCTCTGACCTACTTTCACTGCTCGAAAATCGCCTGGGGGATACTGGATAATCCTCGATGCTGTAAGAGAAGAGAAGGAAGGGTCTAGAATTTGATGGACAGAAGATTGACTGGTTCGAGCGGGAAAACGAGAGCGAAAACAGTGGCTGCCTTTCTGGTTATGGCAGATTCTACAGCATTCTATGGGCAGAGCTTGAGCTTTGCGTTCAGATTCGATATTTTGGTTTGGTTAGCGATACCGCGGACGAATTGCGATTTAACTCAGATCAACTCATTTGAAGGATCGGTGAAACAGATCTGATCCTTTTTCCCATTCAGAGACGATGACTACGGTCCATTCTACGAGAAACGTCGTCGCACTCTCGTTGAAGTTGGAGGGAAGAGAAGAGGAGGAATAGAGAGACGATCGGGAGGATCCACGTCGTCGTCCACGAGTAATGGTATGCAGCTCTTGCTCTCTTCCTTGCTCTAACCGGAGCGTGCTGAGCGCATGTGAGAAGGGGTATGGGGGAATGAAGTAGCACGTTCAGATAAAGGGTTAGAGATTCAAGATTTTTCATAGCCAATGGATGCCATCAACGAATCGTGGTAGAACCTAATGCAAGGCTCTTGAAATAGACGTGAAACACCACTGTTTCAATAAAGTTGGGATAAACGCAACATCAATGAATTCCATTCCAGATGCCTCCCTCGAGCAACGTCTTCTCGCCCTCTCACAAGAGAACGAACGACTCAAGTCTCGTCTCGAGTCTCGATCAGCCATGGATTCTCTCCTCGGAGGAGGGCGACTGCCCGAACTTCCCTCCATGCCTGCAGCATCGGCGACAGCTGCAGCCCTCTACGGCACTCCGACCTCCGTGATCACGAGCAGATTCGGCCCCGCCCCCTCCTCGTGCAGCACTGCTGCAGGGGCTGCACTCCCCATGCTGCAGCTGGCACAGCTGCAAGCAGCCATTCAGCAGCAGGTTAGAACGGTTTGGATCTTGTGGTCGATGAAGTGAAGTAGTGTGGTTTTTTTTACTCAAAGACGTGTGCATAAAACTGAGGTTGTATACCACACAACTCTTTAAAGGCTCTGCGAAACACAATGAATAGCATGAATCTGATCAATTCCAGCTGCAACTGCCCTCCCATCCCATTCTCCCCTCCGCTTCCACCTCTTCTCCTCTTCTTCTCTCATCCTCATCTGCCTTCCAACCCTTCTCAGTGATCAAGAAGAGTCCAGAGAGGATTGTGGAGAGACCAGTCGCTCCCGATAGCAGCACAAGCGATTATCGTGAGTTGATTCAACCGATACTATAGGTTACTGTAGTTATTGATTACGGTAGCTATACGTTCTGTAACTCTCATCTTTGCAGCCGTTCTCCGCACCCTCGCTCGCACTGACTCCGCCCCATCCGGCACCGCTCCTCCTCCAGTCTCTGCCGCCCCTCAGGTACCACCCACAGGCGGACTCCTCTCTGCCATCCTCTCCGCTCCTCCCCAACCCCAACCTCGCATCTCTCCCCTCGTTCCCCGATCCTCCACTGAACACTGGAGTGGACTCTCATCGCCCCCACGGGTGAGTTTATCGATTGGGAAGGGCTACAGTAACCAATGGATTCGTTGCAGGACCACCACGGGTGCTCCTCCTCGTCCAAGTCAGACAATGAGTCAGCTACCTCCTCTTCCTCCCTCTCTCCTTCTGGATCGGGAGGAAGCTCTCAAGGGGATGCATGCCATTCCGGAGACCCCAAGAGGGTGAGTGATTGGTCTTTGATCTTTCAACATGCCCTGTCATCTCTAGAAGTTGATGATGATCTTGGATCTTTCCAGCAGCAATACATGGACCGCCGCAAGCGCAACAACGAAGCCGCCAAGCGATGCAGAGCCAATCGAAGAGCCGTTTTTGAGTATCGATCGAGGAGGGTTCAGGTACGGTAGCCCCTCTATCCAATCGATAACTGATCAGAGCGTGGTAGATCACAGATCAATTGATATCCTTCAGGTACTCGAAACCGAGAACGACACTCTGCGTGATGAGCTCTCAGCGCTTCGAAGGGAGATCGATCAATACAAGAATCGATTGGTCGAGCGAGGTCTTACCGTACCCGCTACTCCCGCCGCGCCTCCTACCGTAATCGCCCGCGCCCCTGCCTCCTCGTCCCCGAGTTACTCCAGCTGAAGAGATCTTTGATCTACCCCTCTAGGTATCCCATTCGTGTCTGTACATTACCGTGCAATCCGTCGTCTTTCACCCAACTTGTCTTTCACACACTGCACTAATAACCTAATAATGTTAACTCCCTCATGCAAATCAGCTTTACTCATCTCCCCGTATTCTATCACTGCCCTGATAAAGTGACGTCTACTTCATTATCGATCCGTGAATATGCAAATGAGTCAAGATCAGAAGAGACGACGTGCCATCTTGCAAATGAGAGATCAGTCTTCTCCATAATCGAATGGTCGATCTCATTTCCATCCCTCGTCTTCTAATCCAATCCCTAGTCCTCTCTCCACTCTCCTCAATCCCTCCACTCTCTCACTCTCCATTCTCTTCCTCCTCTCTCTTTCCATATTCCATCCTCTCTCCTCTCCTCCTCTCCTCCCTTCATTCGATCGTCGCTCGTCGCTCCGCAATGGCCGACAAGTCCGCCTTCGTTCCCGTCGATGTGTCGGGCGCCGGCAAGAACAACGATGACGTCGACATGGACGACGAGCTCTTCGGCAAGGTACGTTCGGATACCCCCTGGGATCCCCCCATACTCCCTCAGTACCCCTTGGGTACTGTGGCCTTGCACCTCGGTGCCGCGTGTGGCTACAGTATGCCTCCAGCCCCTGGGGTTCTGTACCTACCGTATCTAATTCCGTGCTCTCTTCAGAAGCCAGCGGCGAAGGCGGCGGCAGCGCCCGCTGCTCCGGCTCCGGCTCCCGCCCCCGCGGCGCCCGCACCCGCACCCGCTTCCGTCGCCGCGCCGCCCACCACCTCGCCCGGTATGGTATATGGGAGGGATACTGTATGAGTAGGGTACGGGATATGAGTACTGTAGCATGAGATACTGTAGTACCACTTCGGTGATCTTTGATATTGAAAGTGGCGTAGACCGGTCGTTGGTTTACGCGTAGGCAGAAGTGAGGGTGATGACGCTGTTCTTAGGGATACTGTAGGCTCATATGCTTAATTGACTGATGCTTTAGGGTTGTTGAGGCTGGGATACTGTAGTTTGGTTACTGGTGGATTACTGTAGTTCCACTGTGGATACTGTAGCTTGGGCACCGTATCTCCTCTATACCGTATACCATCCATTACCGTATCCTCCATTGCAGCAAAGAAGGCGCCGATCGTCTACAAAAAGTCGACTACTTACGTGAAGACGAAGGCCGGAGGAAAGTAAGAAGGATTTCGTGCTAACAAGATTCGCCCCGCCCACTTCGACCGACGCCCCGCCCCCTTCTTCATGACCCCGCCCACTAGCCCCAATAAAGGACTACCGTACTGTGACCGAAACTAATGTGTGATGTAAATACAGTATGTGTAATAATTGTGTTCAGTCCAAGACACATGGGAACAGGCGGAAGACAACAGGGAAGGGATACTGTAAGGGATGAAGGGAGGGAGGGGTACGGTATTGGGAAGTTGCTGAGTATTGATCTTTGGTTTGCTCATGAGTTGGAATCGATTCGCCATCGTCTTACAGTATTCTACAGTATCTTCAAGAGATGTGACTCCGGCCGATCATCTGATCCTTTCTCTCACCGAAGTGATAAATTACCATATCCGTATTATGTGATCATTGCATATTCTTCGATTCAGATGGACCTCATCGAATCAGAGATCAGATCAGAGATCAGAGAGATCAGGTCGAATACGGTAAAGCATCATACTCTCGATGATATTGTGTATCCGTTGAAAGGTGACTATCAAGTTGCACGTATTGTCTTCTCAAATGACAGGTTTTTCATACGTAAGGGATGAAGGGAGGGAGGGGTACTGTACTGGGAAGTTGCTGAGTATTGATCTTTGGTTTGCTCATGAGTTGGAAAATTATTACTGTGAACATCGCAGTTTCAATAAGGTTCTTTATCGTGAATTGAATCGTTTAGATTTTCCACTTCTACTCAGAGAATGTTCTCCGATCTACGCAGTGTTCTCCGTCGAATTGTGATTCTGCAATGATAGGCAGATTGATCGTTGATCTCTGAACTCTAATATCCTTACTGGATCGACCGTATCATCATTGTTCTTCTCTCCTCCAGCCTGAGACATCCACGAATCCTCATTGAGATACTGTTCGTGGAGGTTCATATCCTCCTCTTTGCCTGCGATTGATCTATGATCTTTGATCTCTCTACTCTGATCTCACTGATCGTATCATTGAAGAGAGAGGTGAAGAATGACTTGATCGTGATTCGGCCCTTGTCGTCCACATGCAAACAAGCACCGTGATTGCGCTGAAGAAGGGAGAGATCAAAGATCAAATTGCAAAAATCAAAGATCACTCACGACTCCCTCATTGTAGCTGTTAGCAGAGAAGATGGAGATGACCTTGCGATCGTTGTAGAAACCCGTGCCTGCGCCGACGAACTGGAAGAGAGATCAAAGATCAACGGTTGAAGACCAAGGATCAAAGATCAAAGTTCATCCCTCTCGAACCTGATGGGCGCGCACAATGCACGACAGGCCGAGCTGCTTGAGGGCATTGTCGACGGCCACGGGCCCGTAGTAGACAGACTGACTGCGAGTAGTGTTCGGGCAGAAGAGACCACTGAGGTGAGATCAAAGATCAGAGATCAGAGATCATAAGCCATACGTGGGATGGTTGGCAGCCGGATCCGACCAGAGCATGTCCGCCAGCAGGGGGCAGTTGGTGAGGTCGCCCGTCGGACGGGGAATCTGAGATTGATCTTTGATCTCTGAGATTTGATCTTTGATCTCTCTCACCGCTCGAATATCGTCGAGACTCTTGAGATGCGGCGAGATGCCTCCGTGCATGCACAGGATCTTCCCGCCTGAACATGAGGGAGATTATCAATCGGTTGATCTTTGATCTCTCACCAATCAACGCCGATGGAGGAAGACAGTCGAAGACGTCGTTGACGCGGAGATAGACCTCCTCGGCTACCTGGAGAGATCAAAGATCAAAGTTCAGAGATCAAAGACTCCTGACTAACATCCAGGTCCTGGAATCTCTCCTTCATCTCCGCGTAGAATCCGTACACTCGATTGAGCGAGCGAGTCTCGTGATTACCGCGGAGGATACCGTACTGTGAATTGTTATTGATTTCACTTCCGATGATGTGTCATACTATAATTCTTTCTACACATTTTGAAAGATTCATTGAATGAACACGGTAATGATGAGGTCACCACTGTTTGGTGCTGAACACTTTCAAAACGATGTCAATCTCTTTACAATTTCACCACTTACGCAGTTGGGAAAGAGAATCTTGAGAGCGAACAGCGTCATGACGACCTCGAGAGAGTGGAAACCACTGAAAATATCGATTTTATAGAAATACAGTACCCGATCTGACACACAGCACTACCGTATCCCTCTCCTCCTCACCGATCCACATAATCTCCCAGGAAGACGAATCTCATGCAGAGGCAGCCGTGTGTCTTCCCATCCGAGAAACGATCGAGAATACGAAGCAGATCACGATGCTGACACGTCGAACATTATTGATCTGACCCACCGAACTACCGTACTCCATCTACCGTACCTGTCCGTGCAGATCTCCGACGATCACAATGGGAGTGCCGAATTCAAGGAGAGAAGATTCGGAGAGGAGTATCTCCTTCATCCGACCACAGATCGCCATGATTGTGGGGACTTCTAAAGAGATTAAAGATTAAACTACAGATTACAGAGATCAAAGATCAAACCATATTCGATTCTCTTCAGATTGCTGGTGTTCTCCTCGTTGAGATGCTGACGGAGGAAAGCCTCGACGTCGATTCCGTCGATCTGAAATCTGTTATTATCCGGCTCATCAAAACCGTAAATTGACACTGGCCGTAGCCTAGAACTATTTCGAAAGTGCACTTTCATGGAATGGGAAGTAACAGTGTGAATCAGAGATGAGAAAGGCGAAAAGAGAGGCGATTGGAAACGCACCAGCCGTTCGGGAGAGGCCGCCATTGCGAGAATGAGAAGGATTGAAATGCACTTTACATTATTTGTCGGATGAACTCGATTGTTTTGAATGTAAAATGATTTCTCGAAGGTTCCATCGGTTGGTGAAAATATTGGAAATTTCTCACGAAAGATTTTTTTGATTGTGATTACATCATTGTGAATTTCGAAAGTGTTTATGCAATGACAGATGGAGAATGATTCATGTTTCGATAGAGACTCTTTTTTTGTCGAGGTTGTTCACCCTTTCTTCAATTGTCTCGCGCTGACGATTCTGCCGTCGCACATAACTAATGGAGGATCACAGGCAAGTAACAGTAGTGAAGATTCAGCAGCAAACTTTTATGCAGTGATAGCTTTGCGTTTCTCGCATCTGTTCTGCCGATGAGTGAGAGATCAGACGAGTTTTGGACTGAGCACGTCCTCTTCGTACGCAATCTTCTACTGTCACTGATGAAGAAACCGCAGGCAGTTGGAATGAACAAGTAAGTCGTTGATTCGTGATTGCAGTTGACGATTTCTCAGCGTGAATCTCAATAACGTCAACGAGGTCTCAATTTTTGAAACAAAGATCCAAGATCAGCAAGTCGGATACTGGGCACCGGAAGTGATCAGAGGAGGGGAACATGGTGAAAAGGTATCGCTTCATCTTGAAACTCATTTAATTTTGACCAGTTCAGTCCTTTGTCTACACTCTTGGAGCATTTCTAATCCACATCACCACTGGGCAATTGCCTTTCCATCAATATGATTATCCCCAGGTGTTATACAATGTCGGATCAGGGTACGGTCCTAGCTTGAGAATTGATTTTCACTCTTGCACAACACAGAATACTGCTCCTCGAGCCTCCAGAGGACTGCCATCCTCTCCTCGCTTCCATTATTGTTGATTGCTGCAGATACAACCCAGAGAAGAGACCCACTTTCCAAGGTAATTAGAACTTTCGAAATCCAATTCAAATCACCTGTTTTCAGCGTTGTACGATCGATATTTCAAGTGATCGATATCTAACTGGTTGTACCAAATGCTCTTTTTTTAAATCAAAGAAAACGCTTTATTATGCATCGCTCTTCCTAACTACTGACCCGTACGGAGAATATGTTGAACATCAATCAGAGATATTTAGAAATGAGAAACAATAAATGGCAGCTAAGGCATGATGGAGCCGATGCCCTCGAGACCTTCCTGAAAAGATCATGTTTCTTTGCTTGTTTACGAAATTTCAAATATGTTTCACTCGAGATTCATACTATTCCAAACTGAGACTTGAATGATGGGTCTTTCTCATATCACGCCTGTCACGAAAGATTCGAGCTGGGCATGGGAATGGAGGCAAACAGGTAAAATGAGTTTGCATCAGTTTTAGTCACCCCTAGGCATCTACTAGCATCCCCCAAAGTCCGATTGTGCTAGGATCATTCTGGAGCTCCATGCGCCGGGTCGTGCCCATGGATCCCCAACTTTGATCGCAATTATCTCGCTCCTGGAGAATTTCTGTGAAAAAATGCTCTAAGTATGACCCCCACTCTTTTTCCAAGCTCTATCGATCTACACAGCTTAGAAGTCATGAAATTGCCTCTGAACAGTGCTACACTTCGGTGGGCATAACTCAAAAATTTAGGAAAAGGGGGAGTTCTAGCGAAACTATGTTATGTATTTTGACGTGCGCTTTCGAATGAGGTGCTTGTTCCCAAAATAGAGTGATGGACGCGAGAGTTATGCGCTTTTACGTTTTTGACGACAAGTTTGAGAGAAAGACAGGGGAGAAATGATTTGTTTCATTCCATTCCGCGTGCAATAAAGTGCGCTGTGCGGTGTGGAGGGGAATGAAATGACCTCATAAAAGGTTAAAAACACGTAAAAGCGCATAACTCTCGCGTCCATCACTCTATTTTGGGAACAAGCACCTCATTCGATAGCGCACGTCAAAATACATAACATAGTTTCGCTAGAACTCCCCCTTTTCCTAAATTTTTGAGTTATGCCCACCGAAGTGTAGCACTGTTCAGAGGCAATTTCATGACTTCTAAGTTGTGTAGATCGATAGAGCTTGGAAAAAGAGTGGGGGTCATACTTAGAGCATTTTTTCACAGAAATGCTCCAGGAGCGAGATAATCGCGATCAAAGTTGGGGATCCATGGGCACGACCCGGCGCATGGAGCTCCAGAATGATCCTAGCACAATCGCACTTTGGGGTATGCTAGCACATGCCTAGGGGTGACTAAAACTGATGCAAACTCATTTTACCAGTTTGCCTCTATTCCCAAAATTTGTCATTCTAGCTCGATTCTTTCGTGACAGGCGTGATATGATCGAAATCAAAGAATCTAATACCTCCAACGTCCGATCGCACCTGTGCGAGGCCGGCCATGATTCTGAAGGAAATCATTTTTGCGTGATTCACTTTGATTCTAGACATTCAGATTATGAATACCTGAATAGGGCGGAGGTGGCTCGACCGATTGTTGGCAGCATTGGCACTCCGGTGCAGTTGATGATTCCTACATGTCAAAAGTAGAGTTTTCATTCCGATGTACAACCAACCACTTTCTGCTCGACGAAGCTTCCATTTCTCGGAGTGGCCGTAGTGAGGATGATGTTGGGGAAGAGTTGCTCTTCTTGAGGAGAAGGAGGATACTCTGCTGATTCGTATGACTGTAGAGCACTTTGGCGAAGAAACTGCAATGATATCTGTTGAATACTTTTCCATTCCCTTTGAAAGATCGTACCTCTCTTCGTCGCTCGAACAGATTGGACGAGGCTGCTCTTATGAGTGGACTGGGAGGATCGAGACAGGTTGGGGAGGAGTCGACAATCATTGAGGAGGATCTGTAATGGTTTTTTTTTCATTATACGCAGAATATTGACTTGGTTTTGGTTGAAAACCTAGAGCCACACTATTATTGAACTGGACAGGAATCACAACTAAAATGAGAACTGCGAAATCTAACCTCTTCCTGTCATTGTCATTCGTCGGTTTGGATCGTTCATCGATGTACAGCCATTCGACTTCTTGTGTGGGAGAGAGGGGAGCTTCCGCCTCCTCTTCTTCGGTGCCTTTCTAAAGCAAATTACATAGTTCTGTTACAAAATTAACATTTTTGATCCAAATAAATAAATATAAATAAATCAAACCTCGGGCTGCGCAATGTTGTTCATCATGTCGTGAAGCTGCGAACTCGACGACTTTCCTGAAGATTTGGATATCAGAATCGATCCTCTTTCGATGAAACTGACCAGCCAGATCCAGATATCCATACTTCTCATCGCTTGTGTTCAGTAAATCGGAGAGTGCGCTCTTGGCCTCTTCGAAGGTCGGTCGATCGGAAGAGTGAAGGGCCAAGCACCACGACTGCACTTCGAATCTGGATTTATCGTTACATGATACGTTTGCCACTACGCTGCAAGATCAAAGGAGAACCCGATAGATAGAGAAGATGAGTGACTTACACCGGTGGCGGACATAGTGCAGGCTGAGGGGGTCTTCCTCCACTCTCGATGTGTTCGACCATCTCGAATGGTTGGACAAGAGGGAAGGGCTGCTTCCCGAGGGAGAACAACTCGTAGAGGACGATACCGAACGACCAACTGGAATTCATGATTTTATTGATCATTGGAAAATGAAGGCGAAGAAAAATCGTACAAAGAAAAACACTCGGAATTTCACTACTATTTGAAACCTATCCAACTCACACGTCACTCTTCTGCGAAAATTCGTTGAACTTCAACGCCTCTGGAGGCATCCATTTCAGAGGAAGACGACCGCCTACAATAGGATTCTTCTTGCCTTAGGCTATCTATGATTCAATGACAATTAGAACTTAGAAGTCAACGTGGTAGCTCACCCTTAGCCATGTACAGCGTGCTATCCACGTGTCTACCCAGGCCGAAGTCACTGATCTGGAGAAGAGAAAATTGTTGGAATCGTAGAGATTGTCGAACGACGACGAACCTTAGCAACGAGCGACTTGGTCAACAACACATTCCTCGCTGCGAGGTCGCGATGGATGAAGTTGAGCGAGGAAAGATAACTCTGAAGATGAAGTGTATTGCTTTCCGAAGGGAATCATCTAACCATTCCATCCGCAATCTGCCACGCGATGGACACGAGATCCTTCACTCGCAGACAGATATCAGCGTCGACTGGACAGTCCTCGTCTTCGTCCTACAATGACATCAAGAATCAGCATTATTTTACACATTCATGTCCCGATAGTTCTCACGATGTAATGGGAGATCAGTAACCTCTGACTACTGATCAACACACCTTCCCCACACCTTTTTCAAGCCTGCACAAACAGCTTCCAACACCATTGAAACGTGCACATTTTAAGCCACGAGTGAAGACAAAGCGGTAAAACCCTAATCCCTGCTCGAATTCTACGTCAAACACCACTCCCTATCAAATTCAGCAAGAGCCTATTCCGAAATCAACTCACGATCAGGATGTGTCTATTCTTCCCTCTCAGGAATCTCAACAGATCTCCATGGTGGCAGTATTCAACGACGAGGATTGGCTCGATCGAGGTTGTGATCGCACCGAACATCGAGATGATGTGACGGTGATACCTAAAGTGTTATGAAAATGAAGTCAGTTGCCGATCGAACTGCCTACTGTAGATTCTCACTCACCCCAGTGTCTTCATGAAGTCGATCTCCTTCTGGAAGTCGGATCTCGCGTATTCGTCAGCGTGATTCGGCATACGTTTCACTGCGACCTGAAACAATGATGAAGTGAAATTTTAGATGATTTTTGAGACTTTAACAGGAGAATAAAGTGCAGATAATGTAGAGAAAATGAACCTCGATTTCATCTCCGTGCTTGCATCCGAGACTGAGAGTGGGATAGACATCGAGGAGTGGAATCCTCCCACTGATCACTCCTTTGCACACCGTAGCGAAGGCTCCGTGGCCGAGAACCTAGAAAAAAAAATGAATCTCTAGAGCTATGGCGTTCTTTTTCAGTCAGTGACCTTTATTTACTACATTTGCCGAACTGTGATCTGTGCAGCACTTCTTTATTCTGTGCACAGGCATTTATTTATAGTCTCTATTTTGCATGGCCATTCGTTCTTCCGCAGGTATGCTTAGCAGCTGTGCAAAAATGATCCTGTTTTGAGCTAAGCATCGCTTCCGGTAGAAGAACCATTCTCTAGCTTCTAGTCTGTGATGAGCTTCCAGCCTCACGCAACGAGTGAGGAAATCGAATCACACACGAACCTTGTTCTCGAGAATGAGAAGATTGCCCGGTCCGATCTCCCACTCGCATGGATCTCTGAAACAATTTACTTCATATTAATTAGAGTAATTAGCCATTTCGCTCATTTAAAAAACAAAACAAAAATAGTTCTCAAGCGACGTACTCATCTATTCTCCGCAGTGGATTTTCCGAGTAGTGGTTCACTCTTCGGTCATAAGGATTATTCATGGAGCTCTGAAATTCAGAAATTTAGACCAGCCTAAATTCAAATTTTACCTCTCTGCTCAATTTCGCCATAATCTCCTGATTCGGAGGACCGCACTGCTTCTTGATTTCTCTGCAATTAAATAATTATTAGTTCAATTAGTAAATAATCAATCACTTTATTTCCTCCACAGTCAGATTGTGCTTCTGCAGTTGCTCGCGAAGGAAGAATTTGCGCCAGCGAATGTTTGATTTCTAGAATGATCAGAGATCACTGACCAATAGGGCTATCCCGGCCTCATCAATGCAATAAAAACATCAAAATTAAAGATCAAAGATCAAACCTTATAACAGAAGTATGCGCATCCAAGGGCGATGACAATCATAGACAGACAGATAATTCCGATGATGAGAAGCAGTTCTGTGTTCGAATCCATCGGATTAGAGAAGGGGAAAGAAGGGAGAGAGTGGTGAAACAATGCCGATTATTCCTTCCCGTGGAGAAGGCGCTAGTTTATGGGAGCGATAAAAATGTCGAGAGTATCGCGCGCGATCAGAATGAGTCCAATCACAGCGTGCGATGGAACCCATTATGTCGAGGGTAGAGACTCCATACTTCACAAGAAGCGTAGAAAAAAATGTGAAATCAGAAACTGACGAGTGGCATCGAGAGTCATGGGTGCCTTGCACGTTCGCATCCACTGTTCTTGACTACCCAGATTCGAGAGTGGAACGTTCTGAAACACAGGTAAGGATGAAATCCAGGAATTGGTCCAGAACCAACCTCAATGAAGCACGTCTTCCTATTGTCTTCACAGTCGAGGAAATCGAAGACCGAATGAGCATCCGTTTCACAAGCTGAAATCAGTTTAGACCATTGTTTGACGCGTTTTGCTGGTTCGGTGGCATGAAATCAATACATGAGATCGATTTTCATGAAAAAGCTCACTTTTATCCCAGATACCAGAGTAATACAGATACGTCCATCGTGGATTGTTAACAGCTTCGATCCACTGAATTGTTCATAATTTGTGTTGATTAGTATCCCGCATTACCGATCGATCTTTGTAGGAACAATAATCAGTGCAATCAGAATTGGTGAAGATCACTGTGAGGCCTCCCAATTGCGATGGATCCGTCTCGGAGCAGTTTAGCTGAATAAGTAACCTCGTTTACTCATATTTGAAGGAGATCTCAATAAACCTGTTGTTTGTAGAGGTCTCTCACTGTCGCATAAGTGCTATCAACATCTCGAATTCTGAACGTGTCGATCCCTCCCAACTCGTCTACGAGAATATTATCGAACATCTAAAATCAATATTTGTCATGTTTTTCAAGGATCTGGTCGACCTGGAACGTCTGACACCCTTCATTGAAATAACCGGGTGCGAAAATGGATATCGTTGTTCGATCGTCACAGAACTTATTGATCTGTAGTAAATTAATCATTTTGGAAAATTGAGAACGAACTGACGTTCTTGAGAAACTCATTGATTTCATTGAGCTCGTTTTTCAGGTCAGATTCAGTCGACTCTGCTTTCAGTGCAATGATGATGTTGATCGACCACGATTCGCACATTGTTGCACCGCTGCTCTGGTCGGGATTGTCACCCACTGAATTAAATAATCATGTACTGTCAGTACTTTGTTGGAGTCACTACTTACGTAGACACTTCGTCAACGTGTTGAAATTGTTCGTGTGAAAAGTCTTTCTGTCGACTATTCCCGTTTGAACTGATCTGTTAAATCACTTGTCTAGATTTAAAATGCAACGTAAACGAACTTGCAAGCTGGTAACTGCTTAATAGGCTCATCGGAAGGAGGTGGGTCCTGAACGGATTCTGGATTACTGTATGTAATATCGAAATAGCATGCCTCATCAGCACTCGTCTCCAGACGGTCATCTGCTTGATGGTTATGAGGTCCTGGTAGGTCAAAAAGCTTGTCAACCAGATCGGCCGAAGCTGCAGAGATAGCAACACTGTTCTCACAGGCTTGTTCACAGGCAAGAATAGCCAGAAGGACAAGCAGCTTGTCGATCGCCATTATCGATTGATTGGCGGAGATTATCGATTGGGAGGTCAATCGATGGAAGAATGAGAAGAGTGAATGGATTGGAAATACAGGCTGACTAAGGGAGGCTTAGTGATCGGGCATGGATTAAGGGAGCTCAGTGGAAGTGTGATAAGAAGTCAGCATTGTGGTTTGTAGAATGCGCCAATCGATAATCGGATCTATGAGATGTGATTGATGATGAAAATTTTGCGACTCACACAGGGAATTCACGTGCACAAAATTCTAGAAGTTTCTAAATTAAAATATCTAAATCTCGATTTACCAAGATTTGGAAGATATTATGCAATTTTGCTATCCATAATCAACAACAAGTTATTTTGAACTCTTTTAGAATCGTACGAAGACGTACGACGTACGAATCTAAATAACAATCCATGCTTACAAATATTAACCCGTTGAGAACACGTCATCCTCTTTGGAAATAGGTAATCTCCGTTGTAGATAAATTGTATTCTATCCGACTGATTCGTTAATTTTGGTTCCGATTGGCCGACATGCGACATGCTCACTATCGAATCATGAAGTGATGTTCAATTCAAAGAAAATAAACTTCTACGCTATTCTGTTTCTTCATTTTCCTGAAGTTTCCGGCCTCTCAAGAAGGAGAAAAATGAGATTGCATAGTATATTTCTGGTTTGTCAAATTATTATCCCACTCACTGCAAACACTGACTCAATTATTTCGCAATCGCGTTCTTCTTGACTTCTTGATATTTTCCATCTTCGGCCCCTCTACTCTGAATCTTTCCTTTCTCACTCCACATTCCATTTCCTTCTCTGATCTCATCTCACCATTTCTTCCAATCAGAGACCACTCCTCGGTCTTTCGCCTTCTCCCTTTCATCTGATTCCTCATTTTCTCGCTTTCTGGATGGTCAGACCGGGTGAGATATCATGCGGAACGAAGAGAGTCTCTCACTGCCCATTCTTCCTAGTGATAATGATAGCAGAGGCGAGAGAAACAGTCGAGTGATAAGGAGACGACTACTCTCGCTTCATAGTTGCAAAGAGAGATCAACCCATTGCGTCACCTCGATTGATTATTGATTGGTTACTGAATATTCACTTATTATCGATTGATTTGTCAGGCACAGGTCGCCAGCTGAGTCTCTCACTTGCACGCAAACATGGCGTGTTTACCAGCATCCAAGAAGTTCAAGGTTTGTGTTGTTCAGTAGCGCTCGATTGCGAAAAGTTACTCAAAACGTTACCCAACCTACGGATCAAAAACCCAGAAACAGAATCAATAAGTCCAATATCCTATTCCAGGAGTCGTCGATCTTCCGATCGGCCGACATGTCCCTCTGCCAACTCTTCCTCCAGACAGACGCGGCCTATCAATGCGTGACCGAGTTGGGAGAGATCGGCATGGTCCAGTTCAGAGATGTACGTTTGAGATGAAATTGAAAGATTGAGATTTAGTATATTTCTACTCCTTAGAAACACACAAATTCATCAAGCGATACAATGCAAAAACGATTAAATTTTTATGCCAACTCTATAATTTTGCAGTTGAACGAGGACATGAACTCCTACCAGCGCAAATTCGTCAACGAGGTCAGAAGATGCGACGAAATGGAGAGGAAACTGCGTAAGTATCGAATACGTTTCACATTTAATTCATATTTTGTCGACCTTCGCGATCAACGGTGTTCATCTGATCCGCGGTATACAAAACTCAATCATTGTCCAATCAGAAAAAAATTCCGTAATTCTCAGGTTTCATCGAGGAGGAGATCGTCAAAGACGGCGTTTTCATCACTGAGACGACCGATCCGATTCGCGCCCCGCAGCCGAAGGATATGAATGATCTGGAGGCGAGGAATGCTCATTTTGAATATAAATGATTAAAAATAATAATAAATTTGAAGGCGACGTTCGAGAAGATCGAGGAGGAGCTCAGTGAGATCAACAAGAACACCACCGGACTCAAGGTCCTTTTCAAATTGCAAAAATGCTCGAGATTGATACTCGAACCCCCCAATGAAATCAATCTCCTCAGGAATCGCACGTCCAACTGTGGGAGATGAACCAAGTGATCGACAAGGTCAAGACGATGCTCGATGCTGTGAGTGAATGAATGATTTAGTCGTTCCGATCTACTTAAGCAAGGAAGAAATGTTCTTCTGGTCTGTACTCTTTCATCACTTGGTGATTCATTATTGCAATCATCCCGTGGTATCTATGCATCATGAGAGAAAGTGCATTTTGAGATGAGAAGTGATTTCTAAGCAAGGAAAAAAGGAAACATCATTGAGAACAGAATGTCTCAAACATGAATGAACGATGAAACTCATTCCCCTCATCAGGGCCACAACCGTCACCACGCCACTTCAGTCATACAGGAGGCAGCCCACCATCCCGGTCTCTTCGATGAGGGAGAGACCAAAGAGAGAGGAGGAACTGAGCTCAAGTGAGTCGGCATATATGCGGCGAACACATTCTAGTAAACCTTCACTGGAACTATGTAGACAATCATCCTCTTCGGCTCTTTTGTTCGCAATTGGAGCTAATAACGTATCAAAGATTCTTTCCAGACTCGTCACCGGAGTTATCCGTCGTGATCGCGTCCGTCCCTTCGAGCAGTTCCTATGGAGAATGTGCAAGGTATCCCTCCTTGAGAGATCAAAGATCAGACTCCGCCCCCTTGCAGGGAAAGGTCTTCATGCGCACGCACGACTGTGATGGGGAGCACGATCTGTTCGATGTGAGTTGGCATTCAATCGTTGATAAGCACGCGGCAACGGCGTGAAAAGCGCGAAAGACCGGATCGAGTTCATTGGTGGAACAATAAATTCAGAACGACGAGGAGAAATCGGTGTTCATCCTCTTCTTCTCGGGAGATCAACTGGCGCAGAGAGTGAACAAGATCTGTCTGGGGTGAGAATTACTTTCCTGCTCTATTCAACTAGAATTCAAATGTCTCAAGTAGAGTTTCACAGACTAACTTCTCAAGTGCGAAGTAACTAAGGAATTATGTGATGAATGAACTCAGAATATTAATTGGACAAGGACTCATAACCATATTTCCCTTCTCTAGATTCCACGCTCGTCTCTACGATTGTCCCGAGGAGCCCCATCTGAGACTGTCCATGCACAAGCAGATCGATGAGAGGGCGAGTATTCCGTTTTTAGACTCGTCTTCGCCTTTTCGGCCATGCTGACCAACTCGGCAATGGCAATAGTGACATCAATTATGTTCCTGAAACTGTTCTTTCCAGCTGAAAGACCTGAACAACGTGATCGAGAAGACTCTCGAGCACAGGAAGAGAGTCATAACTGCAGCCGCCATCAGCGTGTACGCATGGAAAATCAAGGTACGGTAGCCTATTGATCGATGACTGACTTGATTACGGCATCTTATCGATCCCATCTCAGGTGCTCAAGATCAAGATGGTCTTCCACACACTCAACATGTTCTCGATCGATGTGACGCAGAAGGTAATTAGGCTAATTAGCACTCATTAATTAACTAATTAGTGCTAATTAACTAATTACAGTGTCTGATCGCCGAGTGCTGGATCCCCACGAACGATTTGGAGGACGTGCGCGTCGCTCTGAGACAGGGAACGGTAAGGAGATTATCTTTGACCTTTGATCTTTAATCTTTGATCTTCAGATCGCAGCAGGTTCTCTCGTGCATCCCGTCCTCAACGAGATGGAACATCACGAGATGCCACCCACCCATTTCACGACCAATAAGTTCACCCAGGGATACCAGGTAACGCTCATGACTGCTTTCTGTTCGAAAGCTTGTTTAAAAACATTGAGAAATTACATCATTCCTTTCAGAACATCGTCAACGCCTACGGAATGGCCGACTACAAGGAGCTCAATCCCGGTGAGTTGATTTTTGATCTCTGATCTCTAATTCTTGATCCCTCTCAGCTCCATGGTGCATCATCTCCTTCCCCTTCCTCTTCGCCGTCATGTTCGGAGATATGGGACACGGTGATTAATTAACTAATTAGGTAATTATTAATTATCTTAACTCAGCTATCATCATGCTCTCGTTCGCTCTCATGTTCATCCTCTTCGAGAACAAGCTGATCGCAATGAAGATCAAGGATGAGGTGAGGAGTGTTTCTGGGCTTTTTCGAAAGTGCAAGTGATATCCTCACCTAAATCCCTCCTCTCAGATCTTCAACACATTCTTCGGCGGTCGCTACATCGTCCTGCTGATGAGTATCTTCTCCCTCTACACTGGTATGTTGCTCAGTCTTTGATTTGCTTGTCACCAATCGGAGAACAAATGCTTTAATCACTATTAATAATACTCGTGAAGCACATTTTAATGAATCAGTGTTTCAGGTTTCATCTACAACGACATCTACTCCAAGTCGATCAACATCATCGGATCCTCGTGGGCGACCAACGCGAACAACAACTCGTGCTGGGAGTGGCAGGGATTGTCAGTGGTCTTTGATCTTTGGACTTTTCTCCCCGTTCTCAAAGCTTTTTGGCTCACATTGAGCCATGATTGTGACTTCCAGGAAGGGCTACGAGGAGTGGGAGAAGACTGATGCAGCGAGGAATCAGACCTTCGAGATCATGCTCGATCCCATCTACTGCTATGATAAGGAGACGGTCAGTGAATTGATTAGTGGATTTTCAACTGAAAACGGCTAGAGTATTGCTCATACGCGTTTGAATTACAATTTGAATTACCCCTGAAACTCAAACAATTCGTTCCTGGAAGCCATGAACGGATTTTCTTCCGATTTTATGAAATATCAATCAATACTCAGGGACCGTACATCTTCGGTCTCGATCCCGTCTGGAATCTCGCTTCAAACAAGCTCACCTTCACCAATACCATGAAGATGAAATCGTACGACTATTTTCTGATCAATCAATAAATCAATCGATAATTCAGTGCCGTCATTCTCGGAATCATGCAGATGACCTTCGGTCTATTCGTCTCGCTCGGAAACCACATGTGAGTAGAGGAGTACGGTAGTCCATCGGGTCGTCGAATGGGTCAGATCACTAATCTCCCTCCTTCAGCCACAACAGTTCTCTGGTTGACGTCTTCTTCATGTTCATTCCTCAGATGATGTTCCTTTCCTGTATCTTCATCTATCTCTGCGTCCAGGTAAGAAAAGGATGATTACAGTTCGAGGTCTCTTCATTTCGCACGCACTCTCACATGTCGGGCCGAAGAGAGAGAGACAAACAAAATGAGAGACTAAAGATCAAAGATCAATTTCGTCCCTCCTTCAGATTCTCGTCAAATGGATCTTCTTCCCCGTCGATGCCGCTTGGGTCTTCGGCCGATTCTATCCCGGTCAGACTATCCTCATTCTGAAAATCCCACTCTGAGCTGTGCAAAGTGCAGCAGATGTGGAAAAACGATCGATGGTTTTATCTTCCAAGCATATCTCGATTCTGAATTATCGTCCATCTAACCTCTCCTTCCTCAGGTTCCAACTGCGCTCCCAATCTTCTCATCGGTCTCATCAACATGTTCATGATGACGGTTATTAGTTTAATTAAATTCAAATATGCAAATTATATTTCCAGCCTCGCACTGACGGCTTCGGAGAGTTCAAGAACGAAACTGAAATTGGCAAAGTCTACCAGATCGGGTGCGATATTTATTGTTGAAACTCAGTCATTGTCCTATCGATTCATGTCCAGCTTCTTGTGTGTTATCCGCATTTTGAAGGATAACCGAATTCGAAACTAGTGCCAAACAAATTCGAAATACTCCAGAGACGACGTCAACCTCGACGACTTCGTGAACGATCCCAACTGCGGTCTCGCATTCTGGTACCCTGGAGAGGTACTGTAGTGCTTATCGTATCCAAGGGATACTGTATAGTCCAAGTGCAGTATCTAATCGATATTCCTTCAGTCTCTGGCCGAGAAGGTTCTGCTCATCCTAGCCGTCGTCGCCATTCCCATGATGCTCCTCGTCAAGCCATTCTACATCAAGTGGAGGTGAGCAATCTGACCCAGTGGATGACCCGAAGAACTACCGTACTCTTCTTCCAGACACTCCCGCGGACTCTCCATCGGCCACTCCCACTCCGAGGACGGATCGGTACCGTAGCCTACCGTATCCTACCGTAACCATCTATTTCAGTTCTCGTTCGGAGACGTCATGGTCTACCAGGCTATCCACACTATCGAATTCGCCCTTGGTTGCATCTCTCACACTGCTTCCTACCTCCGTCTCTGGGCTCTGTCCCTTGCCCATGCTCGTCAGTTTGCGACTGATGGGGGTTTACGGTAGATTACAACAGCTCATCCAATCGATTCAGAGCTCTCCGAAGTACTCTGGCAGATGCTTCTCACCACCTTCGCTTTCAAGATTAAGGGATGGGTCGGTGAGTACTGTGCATTACCGTACTCGTTGTTAGCTCTTTGTTATCCTACCGTACCCTCTCAGGTGCTCCCGCCCAATTCATCTTCTTCATCGTCTTCGGTATCCTCGCAGTATCGATTCTCGTCTTGATGGAGGGTCTCTCCGCATTCCTCCACGCTCTTCGACTCCATTGGTACGGTAGATTATATTGGATACGGTAGTGGGTTCGGTAGCTATCGATTGAGATACGGTAGCGTTTAATCATAACTCAATTCAATCTGATTCTTTCGCAGGGTCGAGTTCCAATCGAAGTTCTACGGTGGAAACGGAATCGCCTTCATTCCCTTCTCATTCCACAAGCAGATCCTTATCTCCGAGGGTCTCGACTAGAACTGCTACAGTACCTCTGTACCGTACCCGGTTCTCATCGATCGGTTGTTATCTCACTACACTAGGTTCCCATGTACACTCCTACCCTGTGATAAACTTCTTTGCGAAGAATTCACCTTCTTATTATTTATCGACACCTTGAAACGGTAGAATTATACAGAAAAAGTGCGGAGACACTAACTTGTATGCGGGGACCTTTGATTCATTCGGAGACGGATCTATGGTATCCGGCAGCCAAATCACGCAGATTACGGTATCGCTACCGTATCCCGAAAGATTGCTGCCGGTGGTACCCAATGCACTTTTAAAAAGAACACTTCACAAAAAAGCAGACAGACCTACTTTGAAACGACAGGAAATAATAAGGGGAAAGGGGTGTTGAGAAGCGTAAAGTTGCCAAGATTGAATGGGGAAAAGGGCCTCAGAAGTGGAATCGATCCCACTTATTGGGCGGGAAAGTCAGGAAAGTCGGCGGGAAAAATTGCTCACAATCACAAAACTAATGAGTTTTGCATAAGGGAAATACACAAGTAAAAGAAATAAGTCCATTTTCCAAAAGCCGGCACAAGAGAGGGCGGATCAGTCAGTAATAGAAAGGAAGTGTGGGACGGGGTGGATTAGGGTACGGTAGGGGAAGAATCTTAATCCTCGCACCACGCATTCTCTTTTCTGATCTGCTCCTCCTCCTCGGGAGTGAAGTCGTTCTTGATGTTGAAGGTACGACGAATCTCCTCCGGGGACTTGCCCTGAAATGAGAATTCATGATTCAAATTCAGCGACGTTTTCCGTCTCTCAGAATGCTTCACCAACAAGATCGAATGATTTTTTCTAAAAATTGGAATCTAGAAAGTACTAGTTTTCAAAAGCCATAGTCCACAAAAAGGTCAATAAGTCTGCTCTTTGCGTTCGTTTGAACAGCTGTTCCGTGCACTCTATTTTTCAACTATGAACTGCCGTCACTGCGATCGATCCTCTGTCGAACGTTACTTATTCCCACATCGCTTCTCTCCGTCTCCTATTTGTTCACATCCCTCTAATTACTGGTCCGTGCTACCCTCTAATCTCGAGCTGCTTTCCCCCTCTCGGTCACTCATCTGTTTTGCTCGTTCTCGCAGTCATCTGGGGGGAAGCAGCTGACTTTTGGACTGACTGACTGACCCACCTGACCTATTCGTCCCTTACCCCCATTCTCCCTTCTACTATCCCCCTTCTTCCTTTCTCCCCTCATCGGAGCATTATAATGAGAGAATCGATGGAGGTCGATGGAGGAAGAAAGAGAGAGGAAGAAGAAAGAAGAGAAGAGAAAGAGGCACTATCGGGCGCGCCTCACTCACAAAATCCTCCCTTCTTCCCTTCCTCGATAAGAATCGACTGAGTCAGTCACGCGTAAGGCACGATGGCCGATTAAGGATTCACAAATGTCACACGCTGACTCAGCGTCTATTCAGACAGTGATGCGATGGAACGATCGATTTGTCTTTTTTTTCCCAGACGGCTCAGAGCAAAACAAAGTACGTTGATCACTCAGACGCATCTTTTAGTCAACAATTGAGCGACACAAAGGAACGTTCGACCTTTGAACTGGGACTATTTCAAAACACCGAGGCGGTACCGGAGTTTCGAAACAAGTAAAATCATTACGAAAGTCCCTCTAATGCTGTTGTTATTTTTAAAGTTTTTATAATTTCCATCTTTTCGAAATTCCCTCCCCCCTCACCTTGATCATGTTGGCGACGCTCTTGCACGTCACGTCGAGCAGTCCCTTGATGTCGAGATAGTTAGCAGCGAGGATCAACTCGAACAGCGTGCCCTGGTCAACCTGCAAATATATTATTCAATAAAAATATTTATATCTAAGTTGTGCCTCTCAGAGACAATCGATTTTCCCTCTGCGCTCCTAGCAACGGAACACTTGAGTCTCTCTACACTCTGTCTCCCACTCCCTAAATCGATTGCAGTGTTCCCACTGGCTACTAAGAATTAGTCATTATTCGAAAATTGTCTAATTTGACAAAGAACAAGTACTAATTACCCACCAACAGTCCCTCGAGCCAACAAAGCACTCATTCTCCAACACTAAATTAGTTCAAAGCAAAAGATAACATCAAGGTGGTGTGTAATAGGACAAAATAATCGCGTCACTTCATTATGCCACCCCCGTTTTCTCCCTTCTCGGGAGTGGAATGCTCTCTCCACTCTCCTCTTCTCACCTTGAGGAACTCGGTATCCCAGCTGGGAATGTCGTCAGTCCTCTTCTCTCTCTGGTCGTTGTCTTCCGCCATGGGCGGGTCGTCCTTGTGGAACTGGCACCACGCGATCACCTAAATAATTAATTATTTACGTTAATAATTAAGTATTTAAATGAATCCCGGAGTCGCACCTTCTTGAGGATGGCGGCATTCACATTCTGCAGAGGGATGGGATCCTGTCCATCGTTCTCCGACTCGTCCAGACCCAGGTCCTGAGGGGAATTATTGATTAGCAAGTCAATTATTAATTTTCGTGGTCCACTTTGGGTCAATTCAAGTACCTGGAGCAGGGTGTTGATGGTCTGGGAGAGCTTGATGACGTCACGAGGAACGTCGAAGGGTTCTCCGTCGGAGGAAGTAATCTTCACGGTACGGACGGCCATCTAGAGAATAAATGAAATGAAATGGAAGAGGAACGAGCTCGAAAGGAAACCGAGAAACGACACGTAACGTTGCACAATCGATGTATGACTAAGGGGAAAGGAGAGGGCGGGCCGTTGTTGTGCAACGAAGATGGCTATGTGGAGAGAGACGCTATCAGTATCCGCCAGAACAGCGAGCAATAGAAAAGGAGTCGAGGGAAGGTGAGGCATTATTTCGACAGAGAAAACTCCGCCTCTTTCCGATTAGTAATTGGATGAAGCTTGTGACAAACGCGTCGCTCATTAGGTAATCAAGGGCCCGCGAGGGAAAACTCAGTGCACGAGAAAGTTCGGGGGCAAAAATAGTACTCAATCTCGAGAAAAGTGCAATCGATAACCGAGAGAGAAAGTGAGTGAGAGCGAAGGACAAGGGCGAACTTTCCCGAATTATCAGAGATATTCACAAGTAATACGATCAATAATTTGGTCTACAGTTAGCTGGAAAAGGGCCTGATCGAGAAACTAGAATCCAGACGTTACACATCGCCAGAAATACCCTCAAAAATCGGCACCGGATGACAGCCGCGACGCGTCGACACGCGCGGGGAGCCGGTGAATACGAGAGAACTTCCGGGAAAAAGAAAGCGAGGAAACTGATTTATTTTAATTAAAATTTTATTCCATTATTACGAGTACTCTATGTCAACAAAAAAAATCATCAATATCACAGATGAAAACAGGAAAAAGTAGATTTTCTCATGAAATGAGAAGAAACGAATGTGAAATGTTCACAAGTACTGTAGGTTGCAATCCCGTGCCTATTGGAAAATCGTTAAAGCTCTCAACATTAAAATTCAGTCTAGTTTTTTTTTTAATTTTGAATCTACGATAATTTTTGATCCCTAACAAGTGCAGCATATTTTCCATCTGCTTCAATCAATTCTTCATGAGTTCCAGACTCGACAATCTTTCCACTCTCAATGAAGCAAATTCGATCTGAAAAGAAGCTCCCTTTGCTGATAGGTTTATTACTACCTACCGCAATTAGAGATCGTATCTAATCGATGGGCTATAGTAATCGAGGTCCTTCCAACGGCCGTTGCCTCCAGAGCTTTTTTCACAACCTACAATAATTGGTTACTGTAGCCACCGAAATGTCCATTCACTACCTTCTCAGATTGAGTATCCAATGCACTCGTAGCCTCATCAAGTAAGATAATCTTCGGATTTCGAATGAGTGCTCTCGCAATGGCAATTCGTTGTTTCTGTCCACCAGATAGTGATCCTCCTTTGTCTCCCACTACGGTATCGTAACCCTGAAGGAAATTGTGAGTATTGATTTCTAATGAAATATGCAGGGCTGGAAGCTTCCAGATTGGCCATTTTTGTTTCGAAAAAAAGTACAAAATATTTTTTCAGAAAATCGAAAATCCAGGCAAACGTCAGTTTGGGGAGCTTCCGACGAATTTATGGGGGTTTTTTTGGAGTGATCTCCCCAAAAAACGCCGCGGCGCTTTTTGGGGAAATGACAGATATTAGTGATTTCCCCAAAAAGCGCCGCGGCGCATTTTGGGGAAATCACTCGTCGTTCACTCCGAAGGCCGACAATTTGGGGAAGTTCCGACGAGATTCAGACCCAAAAATAAGAGCCATTTTTGTACTTTTTTTCAAAGTAAAAATGGTAAATTTGGAACTAAGCTTCCAGCCCTGCATAAATCGTACCAGAGGAAACTGCTCAATGAAATCAGCAGCATTTGCTAGTCGACAGGCTTCCATTACATCTTCGGTTGATTCAACTGAAGAAGAGGATTTTGTTGAACGTCAGTTAGAAATTACAAACCTTCAGTGCCCATAGTGATATTCTCCTTGATAGTCCCTCTGAATAGCACTGGTTCTTGACCAACCAAAGCGATATTTGATCGAATATGTCGATACCCCATTTTGTTGAGAGCATTCGAGTCAAGATCCTGAATTACTCAGTTCGAATACCGTAGTCATCGATCACTGACGATTTGTCCCTGTGTTGGTTCATAGAATCTTTCCAGTAGGTTGACTACCGTACTCTTTCCTCCTCCCGATGGACCAACGAGAGCGAGGGATTCACCTAAGAGATCGAAGATCACTGCGTGATTCATTCGATTTGTTACCTTTTCTCAGTCTGAAGTCAAGATCACTCGCTACAGTGTGGGATGGTCTCGATGGATAAGCGAATGAGACCTTCTTGAAATCAACGGAGCCAGTCAGTTCCTGAGAATGTCAATTGGTTTAAAGTAAGCAATCAACAGCCATCTGGAATCAATGAAGTATACCCACCGGTTCCTCTCCCTCTCTTCTCTTCTCCCAGTCTGGATCAATCAGAGAGAACATCTTCTTCGTAGCAGCGCGGGAATCTTCAATCGATAATCAGCTGAGTATCTTTAGCGAGTACCGTACTTATCAAGTCGTTGAAGGAGTCCGACATGATCTTGACCGTCCAACCAACAGAGATAACGCACATCTGAATCGATATTATAATTGATTGCCTAGTGATGACGCAACCCACCTCTGAAGTGTACAACTCAAGGGCCGATGTGAATCCAGAGTAGATCAGGTAGGAACCGAGACCTGGATGATCGATAATCGATCATTAATGCCGTGTTTTACCTACCGCACGCGAAGAAGTTAGCGAAGAAAGCGAAGGATTGTGATAGAGAATGGACGAGACCACGGTAGATTGTACGCTGCAAATTATTCTCTTTTTTTTGGTTGTAAAAAGGCTCATTGATCAATACTGCAACGTGAAGAATATTCACAACAAAAGGGTTCTCTGAAACACAATCGAATTTTCACCTTGATCAGTGGTCCCTTTCTTCTTTCAAGAATTTGCTGAATCTGGCCAGTGAAGAAGTCCTCCACAGCAAGAATTTGTATAGTTTTCGTGTGTTCGAAGATTTCGACAGCGAGCTGAACGAATCATCTATTTCTTTTGTTGTCGTCACTCTCTAACCTCTGCTGACGTATCGATGTTCTCCACCACAGTATTCGCCCTCTGTGATAATCTCTCGAAAGCGAAGAAAGCGGTCATGAAGAGAACCGCGACAAGAAGACAGATCTGAACAAATGTTTCTTCGAAAATATTGAGATCAAAGATCACAAATCGGTACTCACGATTCCATTGGGCCAACTGTAGCAGAAACAGATAATAATCATGCATACTGTAGCGAATAAATTCTCGTAGACGATCGAAGCACGGTAATCGATTGGCTGAAGAGAGCAAAGATCAATGGCTCAATTGACTGTACACTGCGGTAGAGATCAAAGTTCAAAGATCAATAACTCACTGCGCTAACAAGTGGCACTTGCTGACTGAGCATCACGGAACAAGCTGCGGCTGAGGTGTGAGAACTGTAATGTTCTGATATGCTCACTTATGCTTCACATAGCGTTTACATTCATAGGAAGGCATGTCATCAATTCAATCGTGGTTGGCATGAAACAAAATCAATCCTTACCGATCGAAGTACTTGATTGGTCGATGGAGGATGGACGAGAAGCAATTGACTCGAAGATCGACGAGAATCGACTCGGAGACCCACGCTCCAGTCACTCTCTGAAGATTTCAAAATCAGTGATTGAAATCTTTTAGATTTTTGAATGATTCTGTCGCTCCTCACCGACAACACAATCGCTCCCCACACAACAGTTCCCAGTGCAAACTGCAGTCCATTTGACCAGAGCATCAGAGTGAAGTAGTCGTCCTCGTCGAGAGTACGGTAGATGAGGTTCCACGAGAACTGCAAACTGGCTTTTTAATTTATGTTTCGAAAGTCGACGTGAAAACTCACGATCAAAACGACCATCTCCAATCCTCTGAAGCACGAAACGACGATCTGTTTAGCGACCAGGCTTTTGTAACTGAAATATACCTTATCAAGTTTGCACGACCAATTCAAATCATTGAAGAATGCGGAAAACATTCAAGCAAACCTCATCAACAGTCTCCACACTCCTCCATCTATCCTCGGGAATTCCTTCTTATCATCCTTCGTCTCTTCCTTCTCCACAATCTTGACTGCCTTCGCAATCTTACTCCTCGTCGATGACATTATCGTTCCCTGTCGGACGAAGCGAGGGAGACTCCCGTGACGGACCAGTCTGGAAATCGATATTATTTCCATCGAAACAATTCTGAATGTTACTGGGCTAAATGGGCGATAGAGCTTTGTTTCACGCAAAAGACGATCCTACCCCTCAGTGATTCTCTCCTTCTCCTGCTCCATCCTCATTCTCTTCGTATCATCATCTTTCACTTCCACTGTTCCATGGTTGTTGTTGGATCCAACGTCCTGAGCGGAAAGCATCTTTGAGAAGAGTCCATCAGACTTGTCCCGAAGCTCATCGTAGCCTGTGAAATTAGATCTTTTTAAAGAACATACTTTTCGATTAGTTTTACGCAGAAACAATAGGCTCACCTCCCTCTTCGACAACTCTTCCCTCTCCAATCACATAAACTTTATTCACATCCTTGATTGTACTCAATCGATGGGCGATAACTACCGTAGTCCGACCAGCGGAAGCACGTTGAAGAGCGGACTGGAATATTCAGAGTCGACACAGTTCCCAACAATTGTCGATTTTCAACCTGTACGATTCGCTCAGACTTCGAATCGAGTGCACTCGTTGCCTCGTCGAGAAGAAGAATTGACGGATCTGAAGAACCGGAAATTAAGTAGGTTGGCATCGATAAACTGACCAGTAACGATGGCTCTCGCAATGGCTATTCTCTGTTTCTGTCCTCCAGACAGAGCAACTCCAGAGGGACCGAGTAGGGTTTCGTAGCCCTGGAGTGCCATTTTATTCTTGTGTAACTGTGTAGAAGTTGTGTTTCATGATTTGCTTATTTGTGATGTAATGTATCCTCAACAGTGTAGTCTTCTGTGTATTCTTGCAAATAAAATATAATACCTTCTCAAGTCCCATTATGAACTCGTGCGCATTCGCAGTTCTGGCAGCTCTTTCGATCTCTTCTTCTCTCAAATTCCTTCCAAGTCGAATATTGTCTCTGATGGATCCATTGAAAAGAGATGGTTCTTGAGAAACAACACCGATCATCTGTAAAGTAAATTTTTGTTCTTCCTTATTTTTTCATGGATCACTTACTTTTCTCAGCTTTCTAACATTATACTTTTCGATCGTTTCTCCATTCAATCGAATTGACCCCCCAGATGCTTGCAGCATTCGAGTTATCAGACCGATCTGGAATAGGCAATTAATCTCAAGGGAGAAGTTATAGTTTCTTACAGAAGTGCTCTTTCCGCATCCCGACTGCCCAACTAGTGCAACAGTCTCCCCTGCTTGTACAGACCATGAAAGACCACGAAGAACTGGAGTGGATCTGCAATAGCCATTACTTATCCTAATTATGATGTTATGGACATTATGTACCTCGATTTGTATGAGAAGTCAACTCCCTCGAAATCGATTGTACACTTCTCTGCGTGTTTCAATTCAAGTCCCTCATCAGAATCACTCGAATCGATCTCTGGCTCCTGAGTGATCTCAGCTTCATGTATTGTTCTTCTACGTCAACACTTGGGACTGGAATAAATGAGAAGGAGAGATGCAGTACCTTATCAATGGTCTGGTAGACAACAGCAGCTGCAGATCGAGCCTTGAGCACGGATAACATGTGAGGACCGAGGAGACCTTCAATGATCAACATTTTCTTCTTCTTCAACGAGCTGTCCAGATGCTATTGACACGATCATACTCATAGTTACAAATGCATTTCATGAAACTCAATTGTTCCACGCGCACTTGCTCTCGGAATAATGGTGGATATTAGTGAGCGGAACTTACCCAGCAGGTAGGAGGAGAACATGATCAAATTGACAGTGGATAGAACAATTCCCGGATTGGCGATCCATCCCTTGTGGTACGCAGTCGTTCCCCACCTGAAGCGGATACGTTTCAGAGATTCCATAATTCTCTCAACTGATTTCAACTGCGATTCTCCTTCATACTTCTCGTTTTGAGAACAAATGAATCTCTTCTTTCTAATCACGATCAACGGTCAACGAGAACAACGAACTCCCTATTTACCCCTATCCTCGACCTCTCTCTCCTCACCATAATCCTCCGAGAAAGAAGACATAGAGAGCGAAGAAGAAGAAACCCTCGAGCATCCCAGAGATTGCGCCTACTCTCATCGCAGGTCGAAGACCCGAACGGAGGATTGATGCGTATTTCTGGAAATTATAGAATTGTTTGTTATTTTGATAAAAAAATGAGTTCTATGACCTCTCACTTCCTGTTTTTCCTGACCCTTCTGACACTTCGATAAGGCTGCCATTTTCCCAGATAAGAACCTCATCACTCTCGATCATGCGGTTGAATCCATCTATCGTCCCTCTCGCTTTTCTATGCATTTTAGCCGTTTCTCATGCTTCCAAGGTACATTTTTTCTCGCTATTTTGACTAATTTGTGTACGTTTTCAGGAAATCCCTATCAAGCATTTCCTCGGGATGATGCAATCGATGGTTGATGATGCAGAGAAACTAGCAAGGATTATGTACGAGGATCGACAAGTGAACTATTTTCGAAAATCATTTCACTAATTATAATAGTAGGTCTGGTGCACCAAATGGGTGGACGTGCCAGGCCCATTCTCATTCGATCGATACAAAGAAACAGTCGAGTTTCTCATGACAAGCGATAAGACCAATCGAACGCATCATCCTCTTTTTCTCCCAGAGAGATTGAAGGTTTGTAACGCCGAGCGAAGAATAATCAGAGTAAAATGAGCCCTGGTATTTTAGGGAACCCTTGAAACCTATAAGAAAAAAGCGCGTTCGGGAATGCGTGCTGAAGTGAAATCGGACGCCCAAGACAGCTACAAATTATTCAAGGTGAGAGTGTCTACCTTCACACTAATATAAAATTATGCTTACAGTTCCTGTGCGAGTCAATGCGTGAAGAAGATGATGCTCCTATCTAACGTCTCTGATTGTACTTTGTTATTTTTGTTCTGTTGTTTTGCTGATAAACATTGAGTAAACCTCAATCATGGCCTTCTCTCCATTGCACGCAGCAACAGTCTTCACATTGAGAATCGCTTCTTCAGCCACTCCATTTGCCTCTTCGCTCACTTTGAAGACTTGCGACATTGATGAGGATGCTAACTGGAATGCAATTTAGTCACTTCAGAGCGTCGAAAGAAATTCAAAATTAGAACTGACAACAGGTGTCAAAGCAGTCGAAATCACGCAGATCGGTCCAGTCCACACCATAATTAGAGCTATTCGCCAGTCGAGAATGAAAGCCATCACATTGGAGGAAACGTAAAGGGCGGCTGATCTGAAATACTCCTAATATGCTCGGAATGAAGTGTGTTTCAATGGAAAGAGAATACTGAACGAATCTTATTTCTGTAGTGTCTTTCATGAATTAATTTCAAATAACCAAATAGTGCATGATTTGACAAACAATCTAACCTGCACAGCATGCCCACTTTATCTCCAAGTCCATCACGAATTCTTTCGATGTTACTGAAATTCATCGGATAACTACCAATATCTAATGACGAAGCCTACTTGTTCAGTTGATTAGACAAAACACCCGCTGTCGTTGCGTCAAGAAAGTTCGAATCTTGTCCGAGAACAGCATTGATGAAGACACTTCAACGACATTTTAGTTCGCATTCAAATTTTAAGCACTTACGTTTTGATTCGAGCAGTAATCCTCTCACTGGCAGAAGAGAGAGTGATGTACTGAAGAACTTTTTGAGTTCGAGAAAGTGAAATCAAGTGAAACCTCGAGAAAAGCAAGAATGAAAGTAACGACTCCGGCTCCAAGGAAGAGAAAAACATAAGTTAGGGTAGAATGAAGGAACTCAACGTTTCCGATGGGCTGAAATTCAGAGATCAAGCAGAGGCTACAAGTTACAATCACAAACTTCTTTAGTCGAAATGTACAGAGAAGTAATCGACCCGGCGAAGATTATCAACGATGGCAAGATTAATCCGTTGATTATTGAGCAAATAATTCCGAAGACTATCAATAAGATTTCTCGTCGCTCAGCGTAGCGAAACTGCAAGAGAAAACTGTACACTCTGCAAGAAGAAGAACGTCACGAACCAACTCTCGGAACGTTACTGCTTTCACGTTGGCTATCTCATCTTCATCATCTTCAGCACTGAAAATGCACGCAGGTAAACAATTTGAGATCTCAAGGAACAATCACCCTAAAACTCCTTGAATTAGTCGCTTGAAGAAGGGTTTCTTCGGTTCTTCCTTCTCTTCCATTGATTCGGAAGAAGTCGATTCGATTTCCTTCCAGGATTGCTCCGATTCCTCCATTTCGCATGCTGAAGACAATAAAAATAATGAAATGAACACTCGATTACATCGCATGAACTCTAATGAGTTAGATGTAGAGAGATTTTATCTACGAACAAGAAGAGATCTATGACAGGTATCATCAAAACGATGAAAAGACTAGAAAGCTGTGGTCAGACGAATACTGATAAATGGGCTGATAACGGCCTCCATTATACCGCAGTTGTGCAATAATAGGTTATGTCGAGGTGATGATAAGCTGATTGGAGATTGAAGAGACGAAGGGAGAGAAGGGAAGAGAGAGAAGAGGAAAAGAAGAGACAGAGACGAGTAAAGTGATTCCAGAATCCGGAAGAGGAGAACAATGGGATGATAGAGCGAATCGGAAGATTAACCTCATAGAGGGGTGCCCCGAAACGTAGATCAACAACGACGAATTTCGATGAACTATTGCACAACTTGTGAAATTTAAGCTGAATTGATAACCTATTGTGGCACAAGTAAACGCACAACGTGGCTCTGTGGACTATAGAGCAGATAGTGATGGAATCTTTGATGAAATCAGCAGGGGAACCTATTGAAGCACAGACCAACAACTTTCTGGGCACAATTCAACAAGTGATAGCATCGGGGAAATCAAAAGATTGGCGTCTGGCAACATAGATCAGTATCTCTGAGGGGTTCACTAAACTGAGCAACCATCTGCTAATAATCCATCGGTTTCTCTCTATCTCTCCACTATCAGTTGTACCCACTCTCCGCTTGTCGGAACGTTTCCATTGTTTGAGGAGACGCAAGAGAGAAAGAGAAGGAGGAATAGCACTTTATCTTCCATCGGAACCCTTGTGAGCGGCATCCGTCTGATCAATAGTCAGAGCACGGTTTACAACTGAGTGTACAACATCAACCACCTACTGGAAAAAAGGGATGAGACAAGTTCAATGAGGTCATAACTTGAGTAAATAGAGAAAGATACACGAGGAAGAAAGGCGGTCGATTGATCGGCATTCTTGAAAGACACTTTTTGCAGAAGATTACTTTTGTTACTAACTTAGAATAATTGTGCTATTCAAACTGCTGCAATGTGGATTGAAACCTGAGATCGTAATGAACGGAACAGGCTACTGAAATCCTACTGAAATCAGAGTTTATCATCATCTTCAAATTTGGTATATTTTGTAAATATGCAATGGAATTATGTCGTAGATAAGGGTAAGTGGTAGTAGTAGATTTACGTAGTGCAATGAGTTCCCTGATACCGTGAAATGATCTGAAAACTCGATCATCAATGAACATAAATGCTGACGACGAACTTCTGACTACTGATCTACTGACGAACAATAGTAATCCTCTATGCAATCAAGTTGTTCATTTCGTCGTTCCGCTTGGGGTTCCATTCTTCATAAAAATGAAACTGTTGAAGCAATAAAAAAATGCTCACTTCTTTAAGTTTCAGTCCTGAATATCCTCTAAATAAAGTTTGCAGAGAATGAAAATTTCCGTACACCAAATGACAATTACTACAATGGTTTACAATGTAATGCGCGACTTCGGTACCTCTGCAGATGTATCTTCATTCTTAGTCGCACATAGCCGATATGATGGGCTTTTGTTTTTTTTAAATCGGGTTTACGCTGGTTTGTTCGGATGCTTTCAATTCCGGAGAGCATAGAGTTGCTATGGCTAGTGCAAGGGCTACACTCTGAAAGCACTTCATCGCGAAAGTCGCATCCATTTCTGCACGTACCCAACGAGTAGTTCTGAAGTAAGGAAAGTGCATTTCTCTACTTGTCTCCGTCTCTCCCCTTCCCTCCCATCTCTTCCTTTTTCCCCTCCGGCTCTCTTTTTCACGCGCTCTCTTCTCCTTTCACTCCCTCCGTCTCTTCTATCTTTAATAGCGTCTCGCTCCTCTACCGCATAGGCATCATTGCACAACACAGTTGCGCTATAATACTTGAGATCATTGATCTGCCTCTGTTCGGCCGATCTTTGATATCGCGTCATTTCTTCCTACTTTCATGAATTTGCTGCATGCTCCTGCTAGCACTTCCTGCCTAAGTCTTTACCATTAGAATTTCACAACTATGCCGCACTTATTTGAACGAGAAAAGTGCGGGAAATAAGTGGTATCTGTCTATGTAACATCGTGCTTTTTTATAGTGGTCATCGCCATTCAAATTATTGTGATCATCGCGCATCTGTCCAATTTCTGATAGTTGGCAAATGTTCAACTTCAGTACGGGAATGCGAGATGGAAGAATCGAAGCAATCACTGAAAGAGATACCGAAGAAACCACTCTTCATGCGCTTGGTTCTAAGAATTGCGGGGTTAGTTGGAACATACTCTTTCCATCTTGATATACTTTTTTTTCAGAGCTGAAGATGATGAAGATGAAAATTTGAAAGCAGTAACGTTCCGAGAGTTGGTTTGTGACCTTTTTCTCTACATTTTACAGTTTTCTCTTGCAGTTTCGCTATGCTGAGAGACGAGAAATTGTATTGATAGTCTTCGGAATTATTTGCTCAATAATTTATGGGCTTATTTCTCCAACGTTGATATTATTTTCGGGTTCGATAACTTCACTGTACATATCGACAAAAGAAGTAAGTTTCTTGTTCCCGCTGCAGTGTGGCACATGTTCAATTCCAGCCCATTGGAAACGTTGAATTTCTACATTCCACGCTAACTTATGTTTTCTTCTTCCTCGGAGCAGGAGCCATCACGTACATCCTAGCCTTTCTCGAGGTTTCTCGATGTTACATAATCTCAAAGCAAATTGTTCTTCAGTACATCACCCTTTCTTCCGCCAGCGAGAGAATTGCCGCTCGAATCAGAATGTGAGTTCGTTATTATCAAAAACTAAAACCAGAACTCTTTGAAGTGTCTTCATCAAAGCCGTTCTCGGACAAGATTCAAACCTTCTCGATGAAACGACTGCAGGAGCTCTCTCGAATCAGTTCAACAAGTTAGATGATTATTCTTTTACAAATGTTGTAAAATTCGACTAATTGCAGCAACATCGACCGTATTCAAGATGGTCTGGGTGAGAAGATTGGGATGCTGAGCAGGTTCGTTGATGGAAATGAGAGCATGAAGTAAACGCCAAAAATGCAGATCCGCAGCACAATTCGTTTGCTCTACCGTTATGGCATTTTATCTCGACTGGAGAATCGCTCTGATTATGGTGTGGACTGGGCCGATTTGCGTTATTGTGACTGCCCTAACGCCTCTGGTCAGTGGAAGCATTCTTGACAGACCATCAGTCAAAGAATAAACGTCATTCCAGTTAGCATCTTCATCAATGTCTCAAGTTTTCAAAGTGAGCGAAGAGGCGAATGGAGTGGCTGAAGAAGCGATTCTCAATGTGAAGACTGTTGCTGCGTGTAATGGAGAGAAGACAATGATTCAGGTACCATACTCACAGCAGTCAAAGAGAACCGAAATCGATGAGCTGTCATTGTTTTGGTTGCAGAAATACGCCTCGATCCTCCGTTCGGGCCTTCGTCCAGCGATGAGAGTAGGAGCGATCTCTGGACTGCTTGAGGGAACATTCTTCTTTGCTCTCTACGTGTTCAATGTCGCAGGATTATGGTGAGACGGCGAAAGGGATATCTTCGACTTCTCTTCATTTGATATTAGGCAGAACCATCTGCTAAGATATCAAAACTCTAATAATCATTTCCTGATAACTTCTTGCCAGGTGGGGCACAACAGCCTACCACAAGGGATGGATTGCCGAAGCGGGAACAGTGCTGGCCGTTGCAAATCTGAATTTGTTCTCCTCGTATCGACTCGGTTAGTCACCACTTCGTTGTTGTCTCCATCGTGCTTCAAAAATCACTGAATAGGCCAGTATAATAAAAATATATAATTATGCAAAATACAGTAAATTGAAGGTCTCCTCGGTCCTCACATGCTCTCCGTGCTCAAGGCTCGATCTGCAGCTGCTGTTGTCTACCATACCATTGATAAGGTAAGCCGTCATTTCGAACTCCGAGTCAAGCCTGAATCATAAACCTAAGGCTCCCGAGATCGACTCAAGTGATTCTACTGCGGGACTTGGGTTGACGCATGGAGAGAAATGCACCATCGACTTCGAAGAAGTGGAGTTCTCTTACAAATCGAGGTGAGAAAAGCCCGTTCCTTGAAACGAATGAATGATGATGTCATGGTTGGATTCCAGATCAACACCCGTTCTCCGTAGTCTCTCGTGGTCTGTCAAGGCTGGAGAAACCATTGCACTGGTGGGACAGTCCGGATGCGGAAAGAGTACTTCTGTGAGTAATCATTGGCGTTTTTCGTCGCCGTATATTTGTACGCTTCAACGGTGAATTCTATATTCTAGATCGGGCTGATTACTCGCACGCTACACTCTTCTGGAGGGTTCATTCGACTAAACGGAGAGGCTATTGAGAAGTACAATGTGAGGAAGCTAAGGAAAGTAAGTGAACAGTTCAAATGGAAAACATTTCATTCTTATCTTTTACCAGATGATCGGCGTTGTCTCTCAAGAGCCGTCTCTATTCAATGGGACGATCAGAGACAATATTCGACTTGGAAGGAATTTGAGTGAAGAAGAGATTGAAAGAGCTGCAAGAACGGCGAATGCTCATGAATTCATAATGGGACTCGAAAAGGTCTTATTTTTTAAAACTTATTTTGAGACCCAAGCCACCTGATACTGACAAAGATGCATTGATAGTCGAACATCCATTTCCTGTAACATATTTTTTGCACTAGAAATTGCGAAATTCTTCAGGGCTACGATACCCTCCTCGGCCCCTCGGGAATTGCTCTATCTGGAGGACAAAAACAGAGAATCGCCATCGCTAGAGCCATCGTTACTGGTTAGTCCGTCGATTCCGAACCTCAGCAATCTAATTCCCGGGTCTTCAGATCCGTCAATTCTTCTACTGGATGAAGCAACGAGTGCACTCGATTCGAAGTCTGAACGAGTTGTGCAGGTTGGTAAAAATGAGTAGGCTACAGATCCAACTGAATATTCCAGTCCGCGCTTCAACGAGCTTCCGCCGGTCGGACTACGGTAGTCATCGCGCATCGATTGAGTACGATAAAGGACGTGAACAAAGTCTATGTGATTGGAGAAGGAAGAGTCGTCGAGGAGGGAGGTGAGCCGCGATCTCTAAAATGTAGTGACCAACTTGAAAACGGACAGCATCGCCTTTCAGGATATGATGAGCTCCGATTCAAACCCAACGGAATCTTCTCGAGAATGATTGACTCTCAGAAAGTAAGCTCTAGCAATGATGAGACGGCACGGAAAGAAGTCGAAGAATTGGATGAGAAAGAAAAAAACAGAATCAGTGAGAGGTGACGAACTGCCCTCATTCATGTATTACTGTTCCTCTACAGATTCCTTCGACAGAGATCAATTCGTTCATCCACAAGAAAGAGTGGGAATGAGATCGAACTCAGTGAGACAAGTGAAGTAGATAGTGATGGTGATGAGTCAGAGTTTCCTCGGATCGACGGAGGAATCAGAAAACTTCTTGTTAGGTTTGTTCGAGCTACGACTGTAGAACGATGTGGTTGGGATTTTTCTGTGCAACCACAGCATGAGACACGCAATCAAATTTAGCTACAAGAGCCTCGTTTCTCGACAGATCGCGGTTTCGTGCTTCAGAGGACTGGAGATGCCTTTATTGATGGTATTTCGTCTGAATGAAAGAACTTCATTGCACCTTTGCTTGTAGTTATCGTGGAATCTTATCTACCGAACCTTCCAAGAAGGGGACTATTTCAACCTGATGCTATGGTCTAACGGACTAAAGTTGTTGTTGGGTGCAGCTGTCCTTGGAGCGATTGTCTTGTCGGTGAGTCTAACTCTATTGAAACAATGATTGCCAAATAGAGTGTCGAAGCAATCGGTAATATTCCAGCGCGTTACTGGTACGTGGGTCTCGGAATCGATTCTTGATGATCTGAGAGTGAATTGCTTCACTTCGATACTCCATAGGCCTATCAAGTATTTTGATCGGTGAGCTATTCTTTGTTCAATCGTGATTCCTCCTTATAAGGATAATATAAATATTGGCGCACTGTACGCAGTGAAGCATTTAAATTTTTTTCGAAACGCATTCATTATTTTTGCAGCTCTCACACCTCTGCCGCAGCTTGTTCCGTTATGCTAAGTCAGCAAGTGCCACTTGTTAGTGCCGTGAGTGATTGGTCTTTGATCTCGGTTTTATTTGCGAGCACTGCGCTGACCATGAGCTTTTGATCTTTGATCTCTCTTCAGCCAATCGATTACCGTGCTTCTATCGTCTACGAGAATTTATTCGCTACCGTAATCATGATTGTCATCTGTTTCTTCTACAGTTGGCCCAATGGATTCGTGAGTATCGATTTGTGATCTTTGAACTCAGACTCTACCGAGAGGTCTCTCCAGATGTCTCTGTTCGTCGCCGCTCTCTTCATCGGCGGATTCTTCATCTTTGAGAGACTCTCACAAGAGGCCGCTTGTGCAGTAGATGCTGTAGACACCACAGCAGAGGTTAGCGTCCACGATATTAGCCATTGTTCTCGAAAATACAAAATTCAAAAGCATTTTTAGCTGGCTGTCGAGATCTTCGAGCACACAAAAACCATCCAAATTCTTGCTGTTGAGAACTTTTTCACTGGACAGATTAATACAACTCTTGAAAGAAGGAAAGCACTACTGATCAAGGTACATCGGTTCATTGTTTTTACTGCGAAACCTCTGCTTTTGCAATGCGGCTGTGGCTCGACAGGTCAAAAAAGTTAAAGATAAAAACAATTGCAGCGAACAGCCTTCCGTGCTCTCGTTCATTCTCTATCACAATCGTTCGCCTTCTTCTCCAATTTTCTCGCTTGCGGTTTGCCATACTGAGTTACCCTATCAAACATCGAGCGTTCAGGTCTCGGATCGTACCTGATCTACTCTGGATTCACCACTGCATCGGACATGTACACGGCTGAGGTTAGTTGCAAGTAGTTTGTCCTTCTCCACGGAGTGTATTGAATGTAGAGGCAGTATTCTGCGCTCTGAACTCATTCGCCATCATTTACCAAATAAATCTGACTTTCATTGAGATGTGTGTGACCTCCGTTGGATGGACAGTGATGATCATGGCTGGTTCCTTCAACGATCTCATAAGTACGGTAATCTCAAGGATTCTGAACTGATTATCGATTGCAGATTCTCGTGCTGCAACCAAGAAAGTGTTCTCACTGATTGATCCAGAGTGGGAAAAGAGGATAAAAGGAGAGGAACCGGTGGGTGTCACCTCATTGATTCCAGACGATTTGTGATTTTACAGGAACTGACAGGCTCCGTTGATTTCAAGAAAGTCTCATTCGCTTATCCTTCGAGACCATCTCATACTGTGGCCAGTGATCTTGATTTCAGACTTAGGAAAGGTCTGTAAAATACTAGTTTGAACACATAAATTATCTCGAATCTCTTAGGTGAATCCCTCGCTCTCGTTGGTCCATCGGGAGGAGGAAAGAGTACAGTAGTCAATCTTCTCGAACGATTCTATGAACCGACTAAGGGACAAATTGTTAGTTATCGATTGCTACAGTATCTCAAACGGGCATTCAAGGATCTCGACTTGAATGCTCTCAATCGAATGGGGTATCGACACATTCGATCGAATATTGCATTGGTTGGTCAAGAACCAGTGCTGTTCAGAGGAACCATCAAGGAGAATATCACTATGGGAACTGAAGGTTCGTGATATGTGTAATTACCATTCTAAAGTATTCTCTTCAGTTGAATCAACAGAAGATGTTATGGAAGCATGTCGGCTAGCAAATGCTGCTGATTTCGTTGAGCAATTTCCTCTGGTACTGATTCACAGTTGATGACAAGCTACAGTATTCTTCAGGGATACGATACCGTAGTGGGAGACAAAGGAGGATCACTATCTGGTGGGCAGAAACAACGAATTGCAATTGCGAGAGCACTCATTCGAAACCCAAAGATTATCTTGCTCGATGAGGCTACGAGTGCATTGGATACTCAATCTGAAGAGGTAATGGAAAGAAGATTTCCGCGGATACAGTAACCCTTTTCTTTAGGTTGTGAAGAAAGCACTGGAAGCAACGGCTGTTGGAAGAACTTCGATTACAATTGCACATCGATTAGATACCATATCCCATTGCGGTGAGAGGAGTTCGAGTTGACATTAGAAATAGTTCATTTTAGATCGAATCTGCTTCATTGAGAGTGGAAAGATTGTCGAGTCTGGAACTCATGAAGAATTGATTGAAGCAGATGGAAAATATGCTGCACTTGTTAGGGAACAGCAATTATCGTAGATCGAAAGTACAAACCTCATTGTATTAATAGCTGTTTAGTAATTATTTCTCAATTCAGGGGAAACGTTGTTTTGTATTTCTTCCGGGATACATTTGGAAGATGAAAAGACAAGGGAATTGAACTTTATCTTTGCAAAAACCCTTGAGAGACCCGTCCGATCAATACTCAGAGCACGCTTTACAACTGAGTATACAACATCCACCTACTGAAGGATGAGACAAGTTCAATGAGGTCATAAATGAGCAAATAGTGAAAGATTCACAGGGAAAATCGTAAATATTGAAAGACTCTATTGTCTGATCTCATTAGTTTCTATGTTTTCTTCTGCTGCATCAACTCGAATTGTTCCGATATCGATCGAGGCATCGGGCGGCATTGCTCGGGTCGAATGACTGAATCAAATATTTTTTATTTATTCAAACATCTTCGTTTTGTTGGCATCACAGATGGCTTTTCAATGCTAGTAGTTATTAGTCTTGCATGTACATGGAATCGAGACTATAACTGTGGTATGTGTTTTTTCCTATCATCAACCACTGAAACGCACCCGACACAATCGATCCCTCAGTCCGACTGTACGCCATTGCCGAATCGTCTACGTGCTCACTCTCTTCCTCGATTCTGCAAATTACATTACTTAATTATTGTTAAATTTAAATATATTCAAACTCACCGATGCAGTTGGTACTTGCTCTGCGAGTCCGAGTCACGCTCTACTGAAAAAAATGAAATTCTGATCTGATGTGTTTCACCAATCGCTGTAAGGTAAGAATAGACCTTTATTTTCGATTGTTCCGTCTCTCCCACATCAAAAACCATAAAAACCAAAGTTTTTGTTTCTGTTAACTCCGTACCATTCCTCTCCAATTCATGCACGACAAAGAAACTGTCACTCAATGAGCCAGTCGTGTCGATGGGAGAGGCCGAACCGACGGAGGAGCCAGGGCTGCTGTTGAGGTATGATTGGGTATTTGGGAACTTCACAGATCTCTAGATTGTCATTGTTCAACTGTTCCTGATGGAGAAACTTGATTTTGATTCATGCAACCCAATAGAATCCTCGATAGGTTTCGATGAAATTAGTGAAGGAAGACCAGCTCACCTCCCAATACTACTGCTACTGCTCGATTCGGGACTCTTCGTCTGCTTCTTCCTCTCTTCCTTCGTCGGTCGCAATCGAGAGGGACGAACGAGTGGAGGTTCGGGAGGAGTGTAAGTTGGAGCGGTGATCTGCAATTGAGAACAGGAGAATATGGAATACATAGTTCCTGAATTGCAAATAGTTTCAGCGAAGCACGAACCTGGAAGGTCGGTGGCATCTGTGGAATGTGCAGATTGTACGATGACGATCCGGGAATGTGACAGCGCGAGCCAGACTTGACCTCGGTCGAGCACGAGAAGGAGGTCTAAAAGACGAAAAGTTCATTCTCCGACATTCAATGCTCTTTCAAGTTCATGCGCCTTAACCTCGTCGATGCCATTCTCTAGAGTTCAAACTACGGGTTTTCATCTGTTATTCCGCACAAGTTGGTTTCTTCAACAGCACGGAGTGTTGGGGTGTGTGCAGAACGAGTAAACGAACGCCCGTAGCTCGAACCTCGTCAGTTCTCACCCTATCAATGGATACCAGATCGACGCCTTCTCCCTCTTCATCATCCTCTGGAATGGTGGCACAACTCTTCGTCGTTCCCGTCTCGAAGGAAGTGACGCGAGAGTCGGGAGTACCGAGGAGGGGAACGACGGGAGAACGGTCTGGAAGGAGTCTTAGATTTAACCGAGTGGTCCAGAGTGAATCCAGATGATTATGTTTCACTCGTTCTTTGTACCTCAACATTCACTAGCTGGGTAGTGTGACGGGTACACCCAATTCAAAACCAATTGCTATACATTGCTGCAACAGTTTCACGCGCGCACAAATTACCAGCCATTGAAACTGGGGCGTCTAATAGATTGCGCACCCTCTCTTTACTGCTCCATTCTCTCCCTTCCTCCGCCCACTTTAGGGCTCACTCCCATCTATCAAATCTCATCATTTAGGGAGGGCGGGAGCTTCTTTCCGTTCCCTTCCCCTAAGGAGGCCATTTGTCTCCGCCTGCACATTACGATTCCAGAGGGAGGCATTGATACGGGAGGGATTCCATTCATAAGCCGAAGCGATACAAAAAAGCGATACAAAAACTGAATGAGTCTCATACTGCAAAAGTGGCCTTTCATGTCTTTCTGTGCACTAGAAATTGTTTGAAACCATCAGAAACTGACATCGACTCGCATTGAGCGGCACAATGAGCGTCTTTGCAGAGATGGGTCGTCGTGGAGGTGGAGGAGAATTGGAGGAAGAGCGATCGTTGCGGATGATAGATCGAGGAGAGATCTGAAATGGATTTTACTGGTTTAATTTCACTATGAGCACGAAATCGAATTCAGAAATGAGCAAAGTTTCTAAATGGAGTGTTTGAAACACTTCCGTATTATTTTTGCAGAATAATAATTTTTGTTGAAACGGAATAAACCCGATACCTAGAGGCCACAAGCTCGGCCCATTTCGCGCGCTAAAGAGGGCGCCGTAAACACGCGAATCAAAACTACAATTCGAGTTCTGCACCAATTCGATTGATCTAAAAAGTTTTGAGTAGGGCTCATGATTCCCCTCATAAATAACCCTGCCCCAATTTCATGTTGTCATATTGGATGCTCGAAAAATGCGAAATAAGGGCCGAGATAAGGGAAATAACCGGTTTCCCGATTCGGTACCATAGAGTGGCACAGTGTAGTCGATGGCCCGTGATTTTAGACGATTTTTAAAAAAGAGAGTGTATTTTTATGATTTTTCTTCGATTTGTAACACCCGAAGATAGAAATAGGTGCAAGAGCGCGCGCATGCCCCTCTCCTCTTTCCCTATTCCCACGCAAAGTACTACCCGGCTACTCTAGCACGCACTCTCTCCGGTTAAAGATGCGGCGCGTCTCTCCGCTGCCCCTATGGCTTCGGGAAGCTATGCTCGTTGACAATTTGCATTGATTCAGATTTAGCTCCGCCCTCTTTTCATCAGACCCGATTTCCCTCTGTTTCCCACTATGCTATTCAAACACGGTTTTCGAGGTGTAACTCGGCTCAGAGATGAGATATCAACAAACGGTAAAAAGTATGTTCTTATTCAGACCTAGGGGGACACATTAGGCACCTCAAATACCCTTCACACTTATTTCGGTCAATGACCTTGGGGTCTCTACCGATACCTTCTCTATCGTTCTTCCCTCCCTTCCAGGAGGGATCGAGATGGAGTGAGTGGTGGATGCAGAGGAAGGAGTGATTATGAGTGGAGTGAGAGAGTCGAATTCATCCAGTCGTGCGAACATCAGGGAGAAGAGGGATCGCTGCGATAATTGACAGTTTAATTAGTGATTACTCCGAAGGTACTACCCTACTTCAAGGCTGCGTTGGTTCGTGGAAAGACAGTATTTTGGATACAAATAGTGATGAATATTCAGAACCGCTTTTACAAGACTCATCGAAACTTCATTCATCTCCTGTCTTTCAGATACAAGTGAAACATAGACAGCCGTGCTATCTTTGATTCGGGAGAATGGATAGACTGACCCTATTGCTCTGATCTCTCTTCTCTCCACTGGCAGCCAATCGACGACGAGATCGACAGCACAGCATCGTCACGAGACACACCTGGAGGGGGAGATGATTGGCGTTGTTCGAGGAGATTGGTGAGTCACCAATGATCACATCTCAGTTAGTTCTCAATGAATGCATTGCAACGTAGCAAAGAGATGATGCAAGGATTGAATTTCCTAAGAGGTCTACCTGAGAAACGTGAGTCTAGGTTGAATGGAGATGTAACGAGTTCCTTGATGAAAGGAGATTGAGTGAATGAGAAAATGTAAACATGAATGATAAAATAGACTCAAAAACTATTCACAGCAGGAGTTTTGGGTATGCAGCATCTCTCACTGGAAGAGAGGAGAGAAGGAGGGGAAGACAATCCCCTTGTGGCTCCTTCTCCTCCCATTCCTCTACCCATCCAAAGTTCTCGCCCCATGCAATCCCCTCGTACATCATTCCCCCGATAGGATGACAACTACGCGACTCTCTCCATTCTGCACGATCTCTCGTCGGTTAGATCGAAAAGATAACATGCGAAACGATAAGATGGCAACTTGGCTGAAGCGCGTCGTTGCAACTATCTTACTATCGCATCAATTTTATACACACAAAGAGTAGTGAAACGGAGAGTCAGCCTCAGCGGGAAGTCAGTGAATAAACTTCCCTTTGTATTGCTTCGTTTATCTCCTCGGTTGCCTAGCAATATCAAGCCTGTCTGACTTTTGACATCATCGCGATTGATGAATAGGGAGAAGCCTTACAGAGCCTGTTAGTCATGTTTAGCATCTGTGAGCTTCCGATGAGTCATGGGGCAGACCAAATCAGTCACGGTCTTACGGGCGAATGAATGCGACTACTAATTACCATAGTTACTGACCATCAACAGGAGACAGGCTGCAAGGAAGAGGACGATAACTGCCGCTGACTCGGGAGCGATCCTGGAAGAGACTGAAGGAGTGAGAGGAGAGAGAGGGAGGGAGTGATACAGCTACAAATTCCATCCATAGATAGCCGGATCAGCAGGGTTTAGGAAGCCTTACTACGAGATTCTACATGTTTTTGCAAATAAGGCTGAATTAAGCTTGTTGTATGTAAATAAACATCACTGAATGTTGTAGAACAAAATAGGCAAGTTACAAAATCTTTGAAGAGGAAACAGAACAAACCTGCAGTGGGTGGAGATGCGAATGGCCTCTTTCCTCATTGAGTCTAACAATTTGGTGAGACTCTCCCACCACATAATTAACTCCTCTCTTGTAATGAGAGAAGAGAAGAGAAGCTCTTCCTAAAAACAACGGAAATGGAATGGGGTTGAACGAACACAAATTATGCGGTGAAACGAGAGATACGGTAAGAGGGCCAGGACCGAACATCCATCCTGACTCCTGCCCGTATCGAATCACTAATGGGCCCTGCACTGACTACAAAGTGTGTCTAAAGAGAGAGAGACGAAGTAACGGAATCCTTGAATGAGCGTCGGGACACACAAGGGAATGGGGGTGACTGAATTGAGGACACAATTCCCTCCCCTTCCTCCTTCCTTCCCCCCGTCCCATCCTCAGTCTCTCCCCCTCTCCCCGCCCTCTCTCCTCCCCTCCTCCCCCCTCTAACCAGTTATCTCCCCTCCCCTCCTCTACTTGCTCCCCTTCTAACTGCCCCACGGGGCTCATATCTCACAAATCCTCGAGAACTGATTCAAAAGGGGAGAAGCCCCCATCTCGAATATCTTCCCAGATTGAGGAGCGCGATAAAATGACTGCCAGTCTCTTGCGTAGGGATGATGCAAGAGCAACGTCTCAATGCAACGTGTCACACTGAAAAGACTCCATAGCAAAAAGCATGCAGACTGACGAGTAAAGGAATTGAGGGAGGATTACGGAACCCAGTCGTTGTACTCCCTCCTAAGTCACCCTTCTAATCTCTGGACTCTCTCCATTCCCCATGCTCTCTCACTTCCTCTAACCCCTCAGAATGCGTACTTCCTCTGCTCGTTTCCTTCCGAAATGAGTACTAGTCTATCTCTCTCTCTCTACGAGTAGACGAGTCTCATTATGACACTAACACGCATCTCTGTCCTCCTTCTTTCCCATGTTACACGAAGTAGTCAAGGCACAAAGAACAATTCATTCTGAAGAAACACAAAACAATTGGGGAACGAATAACAAACATCACTACGCTATGCATCGGCATTTGTTCAGTATCCACGTGAACGACATTCTACAATTGGATATCGCTAAAGTAACAGATTTTCGATGCCCTAAAACAACAAGAAAAATGAGACAGAATTTCATTAGAAACAGGATACTGAACGAGTGCCTTCTCCTCTTCCTCCTTCTTAGTACTTTCTATACACGAGATTGGGATGGTTCTTCCACGAAATCTCATCGGTAGGCTTCGCGTCGCCCTTCCACTTCGAGTACACCTGGAATCAGATTATAGCAAGAATGATAAACGATCTGCCATCCTCTCTCATTCCCTCTTTAGTTCTATGATGAACCTCAATTCAACTGACGAAACTCACTGATCATCCCCCTATTGAAATATCAATTTTGCAATCAATAAATTACTTTGTTAAAGCTGCCACATTCCCCACACTACCTCCGTCATTCCTCAATTCTCCCCTCCAGTAATGCGAATGGCAATCTCCTAATGCGAATAACATGAGAAGTCACGAAATTTGTATTCGTGTTTTTCTGCCGACTGGCCGACGAATGGTAATACGTTTTTGCTCGATTCCAAGGCAGAATGAAAAAAGATTTAACCAGTCCAATCTCCGCTACAAGCACATATCAATTTTCAGGGTCAGTCGGGTAATTCAATACAGTACCCATTGCGCAGTGAAATAAGTAGAAACCTGTCTAGCTGCTCAATCACATCACATTCCAGGTTCAGTTGAGTAACTCAATTCACGCTTATCATCCGAACACAAAATAATTAAACTCAATTAGCACAATAAAATCCATAAATCTCTGACCTCGAATACATTGTGTCCCATCGTCTCCGTGTCCCATATCTCCTGACCACGCGGCAGTCGTCGATTCACGCCACGCTTCATGCCTGCAATCGAGGGAGTTTAAATTGCTGTGAAATTTTTTTAACTGATAAATGTATTGGAATCAAAAAGACAACTGCATCGACTTCAGAGCAAAGCTAGCGTAAATGAGCACCCGTTAAAACACAAACCAATTCAGTTCAAAACTCCTTAACCTGCATCTCTAATCAAGAAGCCTGCTTTTTGGCATTCATACCAGATCCAGCAGAATAACCCCCTCCACACTAACCGATCCTGTAGTCTCCGGCGTGCGCCATCATCTCCTCGACCATCGACAGAATCTGGTGGTGACTCTTCCACGAGACGCGCTTCTTGCGGTGACGAGACCACAGGTAGCTGAAAGGGGAAAGCGACTGATCATTCATTAACCACTTCGATATTTCAAGGAGTCCCCATGATATCAAATTAGACACACACATGATCTTTCAGCGTCTGCGGAATAATCCAATGAAGGAATTGCATTCATCAAAATTAATTTACAAAGGTGCGCCTCTCCTTACCGAGTTTCATCTCTCACTTCCCATTGGATCCCCGTTTCTCAGTCTCATAATCTCACAGTTTCCGAATAGCAGCTCAATAATGTTCGTATATATTCTCAAGTACCAAATAAATACCATTGACCTGCTCCGGTTCTATCCTGCTCTTCCGTTAATCAATACTCTAATTAAAACGAATTAATTAAATAATCCCTCACTCTCCGACGACGAATGGGTCGCACTCCGTGTAGGAGCGAGTGAGCGTGTACTGGATGTGCGGATTCGCAGTTCTGCAATGCCATGCCATTCCAACAGTGATTATAATGTTTCACCGAGAACATAAACCATCGAAAACTTTACAGTGCTAATTCCTGATGGTTCAGTGCGGTTCAACAACTAAAATCACAGAAGATAAAAGGAAGTTTCACGATCCATCACTCTCAATAGGGTTGGCAATACGATTGCGGGCCCGCATTGAATGAGAAGGAGGAGGGGAGAAATTGCGGGCCCGCAATGCCCGCATAGACCCGCAATGAGAGAAGGGATGGCAGAGCACGGCGCGAGAGTGTGTGAAATTGAGAGGGTCATTCCCTATTTGCATGCGGGCTGATGCGAGAATTGCGGGCCCGCAATCCCTTCCCCTCCTCATTAATTGCGGGCCCGCATTGTGACCTCTCCCTATTGCGGACCCGCAATTCTCGTATTGCCAGCCCTAACTCTCATTAACTGACTTATTTTTTTCTCACCTGATGGCAGGCAGATGCTCATCGATGAACTGCTCCATTCCCTCGCTCTTCAGACTCTCGTGCGTCCACGAGAGACGCAGACCCGTGAAGTGAGGAACCGCGCTGAGAAATATGAGATCAACGATTGAATATTAGCCGACAACTGCGAACCAGTAGACTTCGACATGCACTATTCATTGATATTCCAGTTCCCGCAAGATAACACAATGGGCAGCCATTTCGGTTGGGAAAAATAGTGATCCGGACTCACAGCACCGCACCCCCTCTCCTTACCGTATGAGTGCGGCGGAGGCGGCGTTTGCCGGCCGCATGATGGCATTCGCCCCGATCGACATCTTCAATCAATCGATAACTTATTCTCCAGCTACCGTAATCAAATATCGCCAGCGTTAAAGACGCATTATTCACAAGACGTTATTCTCCCTTATAATTAACTCTTTATTCCGAGTTTTAGCAACAATTTATGGTCAACGGCATATAACATTACAAAGCTTTCACACACAACGAAATGCCTGAGGGAATGATAATATCGGCGAACGGGGGAAGGGAGATTACAGAGCAGCCTAATCACAGAATAAGACAATCATAGACAAGGAGAGTGAGCAACTGACTAGAGGTGTTGGATGAGTGTCGAGATATCAACAACATGCGAGATTGCTGTAGGAAATGGAGTTACGGCAGTGGGATGGATCGATAACTAGGAGGGGCAATTCGGGATGAGGATACGGTAGATGCGATCGATAACTGGTGGGAGTACGGTAGTCAGTCCTTTCGCTGGCTCAGGCTGCTCATGGCTTCAGCAGCTTCCTTGAGGATCTTGTCTGCTTGCTCGCGACTCTGACGAGCGATGAGGTACCTGAGATTGGGAGATTGAATATTATTACAACAGATTTCTTGGAATCAATGGTACCCTAGATACAATAGAGATATCAAGGGTAAGTGAAAATAAGCATCGGCCAGCATCAGCATTCAACGTTCTTTTGTAATAGGCTGAGAACATCGGGTTAATTTCTTAATGGAAAAACTCAGTCTCATTACATTCACCCGCTACACTCGAAATATAACGGCTACATGAAACCGAGGTACATCTTCATATTTTGCAATAAATCCCACTCTGAACCACCGCGATGATCCTTCAAAGTGTTTCATCCCAGCTGGATATACCCCTTCCTCTCACTTAGCAGTATCCTCTGGCAGTTCCTCTCCGAGATGCTTGAGCAGCGAGGCGCCGAACTTGCGGTACATCTCGATCTTCCCGTTCACCTGACGAGGGAGAGGGTTGGTTGGAGTTTCAATGAGAAGAGAAAAATGGAAGAGGTTGTGCTACAACAATGAGCAGAAGGATTTGAGAACATTTTACAATTTTGACCTAATGCTCATGTTTCATTGAGGAATGAAGAGTTCTACGATTAGGAATTTTCGTGATTTTATAAGGACCCCGAATTAAAAAATTTCAACAAATGTGCATGTTTCAGCAGCGATGCAAGAGTTGAAAAATGGTAAATTCCGTAATACGTCCAGAACAACCAAGTTCCGAAATCACTCACCTCCTCATTCTTCTGCACCGTCCGCTCGAGCATCTCGCGAGAGTAGTTGTACGGAGTGTCGCCCCTGCATGGAGTCACGATTTATATTTCGACATTAGACCTCATGTACCATCCGTCCATCCATCCTTTCATTCTCGCAGAGAAAAAAAATATTTTTTTATGCCGACTCATCAACACTCCTCTACGAACAAGTGGCATGTCTCCCCTTTCTTCACCTATCGAGCACATCCATCAGCTCGAGCGGCACCTTCACGTCGTCGAACTCGTGCTTCATCGCGTCCATTTGCTGAGAGGGATCAGTAAATTACCATTCCAGAGTGAACGACGTGAGTGTTCACTTGATGACAATCAGGATTAGAGAAATCCTCAACCTTCGAAATCAAAATTTCAACTGTGCAACGATTAGCGAGCAATACCTTTCGAAATAATTGTACTGTTCTTTCCGGGTTATAATCTAGACCTTTTAACCCAATTCGCCAACTAATCTCCCCCACTCACAGCCAATCCCGATATGAGAGTGTGTATCTTCTGATTGAGCTGCTCCTGGCTTCTCGACGAGAAATCCGCCGCCGTCGAGCCCATGATACGTGCGTTCTCCTGAACGATTTAAACGATTATTTCTAGGTTTCATCGACTCATTATACCATTGTTCTGATGAAGTTCAACAGTGTATCCATTCCCAAAGTAATACAGAGTAATCGAATATACTACCAAGAGCAAATCTCCAGTAACTCGCAGGCTTCACTGCTTTATCTAATAGGTTCGCATCCATTGCCTCTCACTCTGCGGCTGCTTGCTGGTCAAATATTCACTATCTCACCAATTTCCCCATAAGTGCAAAATTCACCAGCGCCGATTACGTTTCACAGCCAGCTCAAAGTTTCTCACTAACGATATTACGCCAATGGTCTAGCCTTTCTCATTCAACCCCCCTCACCTGAAACTGTTCGAGTGTCCTCTCCAGCTTATCGAATCTATCCTCTGCTCCCTCCTTCTCCTTGCGAGACGACGACGATTTAGGAGTATCGCCCTCCATTCTCTGCAATTATCAAACATGCAGAAATATTTTGGGGGGACATCTTGGGAGTCTAGACAGTTACCCATCGTTGTGTAACATCCTCAAAATTACAGAGTTCACCAGTGACACTTCATGTTTCACTGCTCCCTCATAGTCGTTCGTTTGAGGAAAAACACCAATTGTTGCGCTTTTGCTTGAATCAAATATCGACAGATTTTTTCAGAGAGCGCTATGCATTCCACTTCTCATACGTACCGTTTACTTGCTCTGTCTCTCCTTCTCCTCCTGCACTCCCTTCAATCGGTCTTCGTCCGTGTTCAGAACCTCTTTTCGCACCTCGTCGAGGTCGATGTCGAATGGACGCTTCTTCTGCAGACCCTGCGAGAGAACAAGATCATGGGGATCGTGGAACTATAAAAAAAGCAGAGTCGCGGGAGAAATATACTATTCGCACAACGCGTCAGTTCACGATTGTTTGGCTAGACGCCCTCTAGCACTGCTCTGGCCACAGTCTAGTCTCGCGCTTGGCAATTAAAATTCACCCTTGACTCATAGGCTTCACCGGTTCACGATAATCAAGTGGGAAACAGGTGGGTAATCGTCGGTTTGTTTACAACACAACCATCTCACCTCCTGGACGCACTCCTTGTACACCTCGTGGAGTCTCTCGCAGGGATTGACTGCGTACTGGTGGCGGAAGTTGGGCGAGATGAACTTCTGGAAGAAGTCCGTGAAGCACTTGTCGTAGATCTGAAATCGGCGAATTTGTAGATTTAACACGTCAGAAAATTCAGCACCGATTGACCGTCCGCCTGACAGCAGAAGTTCTAACTGCACTGAAATCCTCGATATCTATGAAAGTGAAAATTTTCTGAGGCACCTAGGGAGGCGATCGTGATGATTCGTTTATTAAGTCAATCAATAATTCCGCCGTACCTGTTTGAGCTGATCGCACTCAGGGAAGATACTGGGCATATGACGCTCGCTCATTACCGAGCATACCAGAACGGGCAAACCTGCAGATTAGGAGTTTCAGAAACCACTCAAGAATACTTATCGAGGTAGAATACACGGTAAGTCAACCGCTTCATCGAACACCATTGCAATTCTCTTTTTGAAAAAAAGAATGGTATTTATCAATACGAGAAGGCAAATTACACAAATAAAAGGTGCACGAAAGTAAAAACTGCCGATTGTTCTTGCAAAAAACGTATTGGATATTGAGCATCAGACATTATGCGAGGTAATCAAAATCTGATTCCATAGAAACTAAGACAATGACAATAAGCAGCAAATTAAGACTTCGATTCGAGTCAATTCAGTGACAAAATGATGGTAGACTAGAATATATTTTAAAAAGACAGCCTGGTTAAAATACGAAAATCGATACAATACTCTGGCCTACGGCTCTCGAAATCTCCGATAATATTTAAAGCTCTCAATAGTATAGCAAACTCACAAACATCTCTCACTACCGTACTCCTACACATAATTGGTGGTATCATAATCTCCCGGTACTGTACTACTCCTACGATACTACTACTCCTATTTAATCAATCCCAACTCCTTGGCTTCTCTCTCTGCCCACTCCAGCATCTCCTTCTCGTCTTGGGGAGAATCGTCCTCGTCACCCGCCACTGCGTCCATGTAGAATGAACCTGCGAATGGAAATCAGTGTTAGCGAAACACAACGTACATGCTGTTGATTTGTAAGTGATTTATTGGAGATCGAATTCCCAAGGACGACTACAAGTCGTACTCGCACATATTATTGACCTAATTGTGAAACCCAAATTTCGAAGACCGAGAAACTCGAGAAAGAAAATGTGTTGAGAAGAACCAGCTAGTTCTACACTGCATCTTCTCCTTATATACCCAGCTAACATCGAATCAGTGATCCAGTGAGTGAGTTCGAACAAATATAATTTAAATATTTAAAAATAAACATACGATGCGCGGTGAGACTCTCGAAGTCATCGTCCGATTCTTCGTCGTCCGAATTGTGGAGGGAGGCTGAATAGATTACAATTATGAAAGCATTGAAACCCCAATCACACCGATCTTCCCATCCCATCGCCATGCTACATCATGCACACTTGAACCCAGTCATTTCACAACATCTCACTCTTATCACTGACAATAACGCGTCATATCACAGTGCAAAGTACACACTGCTTTCGACACAGACCAACTGATGAAACATCGACTACAGTATTCCATGCTCACACGATACCGTACTCTACACACAACCACATTCACCAATCACCTTTCTTCTCACTCATCATGACACTCGGGTGGAAAATGTCGCCTGCTACAGAGGGAAAGAGATCAATAAATGAGAGCAAGCTGGATAAAATAAGAAAATGTTGCAAGATAAAGCCACGACTTTTGCATTCACCAACTAAATGTAAGCTATCTCGAACTGACTTTCACGTAGCATGAACTGTAAAAAGAGCCGCCAAAAGGCGAGGAATCGGAGACCAGAACCGGTAAATCTGCCCGTCCGTCCTACTCACCGGATCTCCTCATTCCGCTTCCGGATGCGGCTGCGGACGAGGTCGACGCGGCGAGGCCAGTGATGGAGGAGAAGTCGGAGAAGTTGATCGCCACCCGGGATCTGTGAGATTTTTGTTGCCATTGCTTGCCTAGGCTCACTGCATCTTATTGTCTCCATTAGATAGTCAAGGAAAATTGCATCTCGAAATCGACACGAGTCCTTCAAGTTTGCAGGGTTTTTTTCTCGGAGCAACTTTCATCTCATTACATTTCACCCTGTGACTAGACCAGTCAAGAGAAAGTATAGCCTGAATTCTAAAGGTGCTACATGCTGACCATTATGTATTTTTCCTTCTTTGATCGCATTGCATTTGACACTCTCACTAGACAAGTCATGTGTTTCTGTAGCCTGTATTCGAAAAGGTTTGTGTGTTTTTTCCCGAACGGATTGATTAATCTCATTGACTGTTCACTGACTCATCGGGCATTCAAGAGCAAGTGCAACCTGAACCCAAAGGTACGTCCAGTTTACTTTTTTTCCACATAAGAACCCTGACCGCATTGCATCTCACTGTCTCAATCAAGTAACGGTGCAGCCTTAACCCTACATGTATTTACTCACCAAATCCATTTTCGAAAATAATTATATATGCATCTCACTCACCCCCTGACTCTCAACTGGTTCGCATCGACTGCCGTGCCGCCGACGACGATCGTCACTGTGGGACGGGTGTCCTGCAGAAGGAGGGAGGGAATGATTAGGGACTCCGGAGGAAGAGAAAAAAAAAGTTGGTTGGTGATGCCAAATGTTCCCGAGGACAATTGAAATCTCCAGCCCGCTCATATCATAATCTGACTGTGAACCTAATGTTCCAACCATCACTCGAAACTCTTTTCTCACCTTCTCCCAAATGGATTGGACCCTATCCCATTTCGAACCTATCATGGCCACTCTTACCATAAAACCAATCAACTCCTCACCTTCTCGACAGCGGGATGGGCCTTGATGAGTGTCTGCACCGCCTCCGCAGTCACTAGCATCGACCCGGACAGGTCGAGATGGCGGAGACGTGTGCAGCCAGAGAGGGCCGCCACCCCCGCGTCACCCAGGTAGACGCAGTTGCGGAGTTGGAGGACCTGATGGGAGGAAGAAAATTGAATTATGAATATTAACGAATGAAGGAAGAATATCCAGATGTATTATTTTTTTGCATTATTAATTTTGTTGTTGTTCAAGTGCAGTGTATCAAAATTCAAGAAAAACCGAACCCAAACGATTGAAGAACCCTTGCAACTCACTATCACCCTGCGAAACTCGTGTCCGAAATTTTTTTTTAAATAATTTTCATTTACTGGGAAGTCGGACTGGCATCCTACGGAGCCTGTATCAACACGAATATAGAAACCCTGCAACCTCCATTCGACAGGTGCAATACTCATTCCAAATCGACCACTTCTTCGTTTTTTCCAAACATCTTCAGCAAAACTCTCCCTCACCTCCAGATTCTTGAGTCTCTCTGCCATCTCGACGAGCGTCGCGTTCTTCACTGCAGCCAGACAGGAAACGTCCACCTACAAATACTCATATTTACGTGCCATCTTCGTGAAGATAAGTGGATCTCTATGCGGCTTAATAATGTCCTACCGGCCTTAGGGAATTCATGCACTTTGTCAGCGTCATTTAAATTGAAGGATCCAGTTCAGTTTCTAGAGTTTCCTTTGCCTAACCCACAGTTTGCTTTCTCCGAACCTCGCTGAGGTAAGAACGAAGGCAAGATTTATTACCGTTCCTCCTTTATTATTCATTCACTGGTCCCTTCTCCTCTCCACTGACCAGTCATGAATTCGTGGTGCACATAAAATTCATCTTCGAGTTAACGGAGTGGGAGCTAAAACGTCCCCTTCCCTCTCCTCCGATCCACCCCCTCCTTCTCCCCTTCCCACACCCCATCGGATATCCTCCCAAGGAGGGAGAACTCCTGCCTCATTGCTGCGTCATTGCTCCATTCCCCTTCCTCTCGTTCACATTTCCGGATTGGGCCCATTCGGCATGCATAAACTTAATTCGGTCTTCCCCATCCATCCATCTCTATCCTCTCATAATATTAGGTATTCCATCCCATCTCCTCCTTCCTTTCTTCTCATTCTCTCCGTCGAAGGCATCGTAATTTCTGATTCACCCACTCCTCTTCTTCAGTCAACGAGGAGAAGGCCCACAAATATCTCTCATTCCCATTTGCGATTCTCTCCATTCTGCATGCCGCTTCTCGTCGAGCAGATAATTGAAAAATCATGGGAAAAGGATGGCCAGACACCACCTCGAAAGTTTCATCTTCGACAATGTTGCCGAGAGAGAAGGAGAAAACGAAAAGCACCAATTAGTGCCGCAGTGTTTCTCCCCTCCTCCAATTGCACCCTTCTTCTCGGCGCTGCGCCAGAAACCTTCCGGTTTCACTCCCCCATTTAGGGCTCCTTTTCCCTCCCTCATCTTCCCTAGCAATCGTTTCACGGGGCGATTCTCCGATGGATAATTTGGCGTGTTACCATCTCATCTCTCTCCTCCTTCATTCCTTCGGGACTTCTCCTCCCATGTTCTCTGGTCATTCCACCTCCTTCTCTCCTTCTCTCTCTATCCACAATCTGCTCCATGCATCCCATCCATTACCCTTTCCCATCGGCAGTCCTTCAACGAGGCTCTGCTTGCTCTCTCCATCTCCTCTCCTCTCTCCTCCCCTCTTCCCTCCGATAGAGTCCTCCTTATCGAGAGAGCATCTTGTGCATGCCCGGATTGCTTCTGTCTTCTGTTCTTCTTCTATCTATCCATCTCCCGCAGGAATCTCTTCTTGCCTTCACACTAACCCCTTCCTCTCCTCCTTCCTTCCTCTCATTCATTCTCTTGTCAGAGTCGGCCGAAGCGGGAGCGATGCGAGATTCCCTCCTCCCACTTCCCCCGCTCCGCAACCAGAACTGGCTTTTGACAGCCGCTGAGCCGAATCTGTCGGATCCGCTCAGTCTTCGTATACCCTTTTTCACACACTCTTTCTCCTCAGGCCGATAGGATAGTATGCTGACTGAACAGACGTCAACCCGCATCCCTCGTCTCCATTCCATTCTTTCCGAGGTCGAACCCTTGCGCACAACGCCAGACAATTAGCCTCCTATTCTCCCTCCCCTCCCTCTATTCCCTCATAGCTTTCCGGTCAAGCGACTCTCCTGGACAGCAATGGGGCTCAGAAATAGGGAGGCCGAGGGCGGAGTCATACTTCTGTCCCTCATTCCAATCGGTCATTCCTTTGTTGTGCAGTGTTCCTTCATCCCTTCCTTGCATTGCACCTTTGTTCACCTCCGTCGCTGCTGTAGAGTTGCTGTATACAAAGCCTTTTTCTCCTCTACCTTTCTCTAGCTGATGATAGATCACGCCAAACCGATAGTGCCTGAACACTGCCCACATCCGTCCTTCGCCAATTTCGCCTCGCCATTCTTTTTCTCCACTCCAATTGGGGGTGTACTTTGCAGGCAGGACCTCCCTCCTCCATCTCCTTCTTCCCTACTTGGATGTAGTCCCCGTTCAAGCATGGCTCAACTTCTCTCCCTTCCTCCTCTCCTCCTGCTCCTCCTCCACTTCCTCACCACAATGCCCTTGTCCGAACCGGCGATTGTGCCAACGATGGGTATTCTTGGCCAACAGCCAACAAAGAACCCTTCCCCTCCTGCTGATCCAATCAAGGATCTGCTCCAGCAGACTGACGACCCGTACAAGGTATACTGTAGTCACCCTATCGATTCACGCCGATTCCATTCCAGGACAGCGTCGTCTTCGTGCGGTCCCCCGACGAATTTCCGGTAATTAATTTATTTTAACTAATTAATTAATAACTAATTAACCATCAGGACGAGCCGGCATTCGTATCCGGCCCTCTCCTGGCCGCTCTTCCTCGATGCGCCCGTTGCCCCTACTCCACCAACCTGCGATCGTCTCGATTCTACTCTAATCACAAGGTATCGTAACTTCTAAGCCAATCATTATTACCGCAATCCCGTTGCAGTCCTCCAACTCCACCTCTACACCCTCCAGTTCGTGGATCTCCTATTTGTTCGGATAAACACATGTGACACCGATGTTTCCATCTCTTTCCTATTCTCATTCCGTGCGAAAAAGTGATACCAATGCCACCGATCGGAACAACTGGCATTTCAGTGGTTGTCAGAAATTGATCTTTGATATTTGTCACCTCACCTGTTCCAACTGCGCCATTTTTGCCACAGCTTCTACTCCTCTCGTCGTGATGGACTGATCCGTGCCCGCATTCGAGATGGAGAGAGACTGCAGTTGAGGGAGACAGGCGGAGATCGATTCGAGTAGATCGTCCGAGACGAGAGGATTGTAGTCCAGACTGGAAGGAATATCCACTGATTCATTACCGTAGCTCAAAAAAATTCACCCCTTGACATGCGGTCTCATCTTTATCCACCCGGTGTTGTCAGAGCCGAGATTCCCGAACATCGCTCATCGTATAACAAATGCCTCTCACAAAACATGTCTGAATTCAAGCTTCTATCTTTCTTCTCTTTTCTCATCCTTCTTCTTCCGTTGGTCCAAAACATCCATAACTTGGACAATCCTCGAAGGAGGAAGGAAGAAGAAAAAACAAAAGACCACACAGAAATAATGAAAAGTTTGCGGACAAGTGCTCGTTCCTAGACGTGACAACCGCACAAACAACTTGTCATCGCAATGCCCTATTTTCGTTTCATGTTGGTATCAATGCTTCTCCACTTCTCACGTTTTTTTTTCACTCTTCTTTCCAACATAGAAAATATAGCGCAAAATCGAGTCAGTGCGCAGCTGCTCCTAACTATAAGCTCGCAGGACCCTAAGAATCATCTCCCCTGTCTTCCAGGCCCATAGAAAATTTCGAAAAACGTACGCCAATTCGACGAGATTCTCCATCCTCGCAATGTGCATGAGTCCCTCCTGACTCAGTCTCGTGAATCTCCCTCCACACAGAGTGAGCACTTGCAGATCGAGGAGAGAGCGAGCCATCATGCTTAAAGAGATTCGGGTTTCAGATATCGTTCATAGCACAAGGTGTATCCATGCCACAATGTACTCGAGACTACATTTTCCTAACACGAATTCTCATTCTTCCGCTTTCACTTCTTCTTCCTACCTAACAAGCCCATCTCGTTCCGACCACTCATTAGTGTCCTCCTATTTTCCCCTTTAGAGGTCGCTGCCCTATCGACGTGTTTTCGCCATTTTGTGTTTTTGAAATTATCTCATTCGAAGAAGGAAATTTCCATCAATCAAAAACAGTGCACGCCATCTGTTTTACAAACATTGTGCAACAAGAATCATGTTGTGGCATCAAATTTCCGAATGGCATGATGGCTTCGAAACACTTTTAGACCCTTGATGAAACAGGAAAAGTATTTTTTTCAACGAAATCTTCAAGAGAGCGAAAAAAACCTACACCCCTCGTCTATACTATCCTGATGCAACAGAAATCAAACAGGGTCATCCATTCCCAGCAAGAGAGTACTCACTTGACATTCTCATCGGTGATGAGGAAGCACTCGTTCAGTCTCAGCTCCTTCAATCCACTCGCGCCCGTGCACAGATCCTCCAGGGCACGGTCGTCCACACGAGAGCAGCCGTCCAGGAGGAGCTGGGAAGGTTATTTTATAAAATCAAGTTTATTTAAATCGAAAAAATATTTGTTCGAAGAATTGAATATCTTGTGTGTACAACTTCATCAGATACGCACTCGCCGCTACTCCAGATCACCAGAAGCGCGAAAAATGTTTAACCAAAAAACGATAAATTTTTTTCTAAATCATTTTCGCTCCTCCATTCCCGTTTCAGTTTCACCGTGTTCTCATCTACTCCGATGTCGAGCCATATCAATGAAAAGCGCATCGCGACGAGAAAAATACATCTCAACTCATTAGCTTCTCGAGACTACCTTCTTACCATTCCCGTCTTAGCTTCACCAGGTTCTCATCTACTCTAGCTGAGATCCATTTCAATGAGTCGCACATTACGCCTAGAAAATTCAAACCTGCTCGAGACTCTCTCCGAACAGTCGCAGACACCGTCCGTGCATCCTCCTGCACCCTCGCAGATCGACCACTCGAAGGGAACTGGCGCAGCCCTTGAGGAGGAACCACAGCGACTGCAATGAGGGGATCGATAATCGGGGTACTTTAGCAGAGAGTTCTTATTTCACCCACAGCATTCTTCTGTGTTTCACGAGCGCTTCACAACGACTATATTTTCTTTTCGTTGATTGTTACCACACAGGGTGATCAAACATAGATTGTTAGCGCTAGTTTTTCCTCCTGATATCTCAAATTCCCACTCACCTTATCATTGGCATTGATCATATCTCTATAGGAGAGATTCCTCAGACCGGGCAGCGTCTCACTCAGCTCCTGCAGTGAGTCCGCAGTCGCACGCACGCCCGAGAGATCCAACTGCAGTAGTATTTTTCAAAATTATTAACCATACGAGGGATTTTATAAGTTTGCTCGTACAATTGAATTCGGACATGTTATTGCAAAAATCATCAACCCAAGAAGGTAAAGGGGACGAGAAACCACAACTTCCATGAAACAAATGCAAGATATGGGTTAAACTTCAGCGTCCTATTTCGAAAAGAGTTTTTTTTTCTCAAATGAATAGCCATCAAACTGAATAGACCATCAGTACACGCATATCTGGACGAGATGAAACAGCATCCGTATTGGGACAAACTGGTTTTAGAACTAGAAAATCATCTAACTACTTTTATACATTTCCTTTGTCAGCCCAGTCAGGATTGGCTACGGCCAGTTTTGAACCAGGATTTAGAGGTAGCGTAACAAGAATCACTCACCTCGACCAGATTGGGGCATCTCTCTGCAATTATCTGGAGCGCCTTCGAGTCGAGTAGATGGACGATGCCGTTGAGGTCGAGACGACGGAGGTGACCTGCGAAGGAGAAAGAGGATGAGTAGAGGATAGATGGAGAAGGTGGGGAATGATAAAATACCCGCGAAAATCCATGACGAATTCAAAACAATTGTGTTTCATCAGTATGCAAAAATCTAAAATTGTAAAATTTTGGTGATTCTAGGCGAGCAATCTCTGTTAAAAATCCAAACTCAATTGCACTCATTAACTCAATTTTCAACTTCCTGTTGACACCGAGTCCACAACACAGTAACAATTTATGTTTCACCGGTACGCCAAACCCACAATTGCTTCTGTAGGGTTACTAGAATCTTTGCTGCTGGTAGAAAAAAACTCAATTCTCACTTCCCGAACTGTCTAATCCATGCAAATGGCAACCTCACAATTCATGTTTCCCTGATGCGTCAAAATCACAATTTTCATGAGAAGTTTGATAGAGTCAAAAAATCCCCTGGCAAAATATTACAACTCAATTCTCACCTCCAGCCCTGCTGAGTATGGCCTTGAGATGGCTGTTCCTCAGTGGATTCGACTTGGTGAAGAAGGAGTGGTCGGCATCCCGATAGAGGGACAGAGAGTTGATGTGCTTCCATGACTGAAAAGGAAGATTTGAAAACTAGGACTTCTAATCTTTGCACATACTTTTGGAAATGGAAACACTCACTTACTAGAGTAACACCATTGCGACGTAACATCTACGACCCTTGATACAGCAGAGCAACAAGAGACACGCCCTAGCCTACAATCTCCTTTCCTCACATACGTGGGCATCATTCTTGCTAGAAGCAATACTCACCCTATTTTTAGTACAAACCCCACCCGATTTTGTTGATTTTTACCTTGAAAGGTGTAGTAACCCACCCGTTTTTGCTCAATCTCATCTGCTACCCACCCTATTCTAAATGCTGACAACAACTCCTGCCCACGTATGTTTCCTTACCTTCATGCTGGTCTCTCCCCACTTCTTGCTGACTCTCTCCAGTCTGATCGTGTCTTGGATGGGAAGGAACGCTAGAACTCGCTCGAGGGCTGGTGGAGGGAGATCGTCGGGCGAGAGCAACTATGAATGAGAAGATAATCATATTCCAGGAAATCTTGAGTTTCATGGATATCATATCAAACAGAGAAAAAAAGAAAGACAGTGAGATCGTGGTGCTGTCTTGAAAATATATTGATAGTCAAAGAATACTGTAATAAAATCAGGCCACTCACTTCAGCTCCATGCCCTGATGCGAGTGACTGCGTGGAACTAGTCATCGATTGACGATCGTCTTCTGGAATGAGAAACTCACAGTCCAAATGAGGAGGAAGAATAAAGGTCAAAATTTTTTTGAGAAGATACGTACGTTTGTATTTTTTTCATTCATATTGGGGTGTCCCACAATTTTCCGGACTGCATTTTTCATTTCGAGCTATCCATAACACCTATCACTAAAACATGATGTGCATCTGGTGTGACTATCACTTACTTGTATTTTCAGACAATAGAATTTCAGAGAAATTTCCTAATAATGATGCAATGCTCAAAAATATAGATTTTTCCAAATGACGTTACACGCTGTTAGAAAGTTTGGCATGGGTTTCAATATTCTTCTTGCCAGCTCTGAAGTTGAAAAATGTACTGAACTGGTGTTCACCTCTACTCTTCCCCGAAATTTACAAAAAAATGTAATGAAATTTTTTCGTCCATTTTTGTGGAAATTCTGTGAATTGTTCACAGTATTATGATTTCTACCAATCACACGTGGAATTCATAGAACATCCATCCTACTAACCATTGCTCTTGAGTACTATGTAATACCTATCTAAACAATGGAGAAAATCAATCAGTCCGGAAATATGTGGGACACCCTAATATCCACATTACTAATCGAAGTTAAGCTAACTCATACTAACTTGATGAAATAGTGCAACCAGACACTCACCAGTTTTGCTATCATCAGCCATCACCACACCCTTGCCGCCGCGCTTGCGAGAGACGAACTGCAAGGAATTTTAATTTCAGAGAAGAAGAAAATATTACTAATCCCGAGGATGATAAAAAATGATTTAAAAATTTAAGAAGAACGGTAGGAGTGAATCAAAACTTGCCGACATCATTCTAACTTGAGAAAATAATGAAGCCAGACTTCAACTAGCCTTGCACATTTTAAAATACGAATGCGTAACGAAACATTTGTGTAAGTAACGAAGAAAAAATATTATTAACATTATAAAGGATAAAAGATATTGTAATGATAAACTGACAGCCTGCACAACCATCTCCTGGTCGTAGAACTTGAGCTGCTCTGGGGTCGCATCGCGTGCCTTTTGGGCACCCTCGGTGGTCCTGAATATTTTAAGAATAAAATATATTCAAAAAACAAAGATGAGTGAACATGAAATTTGATCGATAATAGATAGCAGCATGGCTGTTTTTAGCATACAAGACAAAATATGTTTCTGAGAGAATAAAATGAGATGAACTGACTTGAAAGTGATAGTGGCGACTCCGCACGTCTTCTGGGATCGGCCCATCGTGGCGAAAATCGACGTCTTCTTACCGTCCTCTCGGGGAAGGGAACAGTGAGAGACCTGGAAGATAATCAGAAAAAAATATTCATACAACAATGGACAAAAGGCATAAATAGCGGGCGCTTTGCAAAATTCCGCCAGAATCAATTTTTTAAAATACACAAGAAAATTGCTAACCTTTCCAAACTGCGTGAAGAAGGCTTGCAGCTGAGGCTGCGACACTCTGTTCGATACATTGGTGACGATAACCTTCCGGTCGTCCTTAGAGTTCGCTTGGAAGGCAAGAGCCGCGTCGAAATCTGATGAAATGACGATTAGAACCATCGCAATTTCACAACGCTATAGTACTCGACTCGGTAGTTAAAATCATGATACCATACGAGTAAATAGAAGAGCTTACCGTCAGTTTCACCGCCGTCGAAAGCCTGTCCATCCTGAAGAATCATTGGCAGCAGTCTTCGATACTTCATGAACTCTACTGCCGAATGCGACCAGGTTCTCCTGCAAGGATCTCGTTTCAACAAGATGCAATAACAATAACTTGGATATACTAAAGACCATAACAATGACAGCTGTCACTAACCTCAGCTTTCCAACAGAGAAGAATCGTGCGCGAGTGACAAACGACTGGAAGGCCTCAGTCATATCATTTAGCCCTTGATTCTCGAGGTTGTGACCATGCAATCGACGCAGCGCTTTGAACATGGCCTGGAATCAACGATAAAGAGATGATAAGGATCCTTAAAGTAGCTAAACTGTTGGGAATAGAGGACTTACTTGTTGCGGCTTTCCGGCGCCTCCAAAACCAGCTCCGAAACCAGCAGCACCAAACACTTTTTCGCCCGGTAGGCGGAAACTGGCTCTTGTGTCCATGTTGGTGGTGGTTTGAACGCGAATTAGCGAGATCGCGACATGAGACAAAGAAAAGCAGGAACTACACCACCAGAGTGCGCCTGACTGATTTCTGCGTTTCATCATGACTTTCATCCAACCGTGTAATATCTATTCACCGGTCTTGGCGATACTGTATTACATTTCGTCAAACTTTTCGTACTATTGCCACTTGTTCTCGCGTGTTCTGGAATGGTGACGCAATTTCTCGCACATTTTCGCTTTTTTTTGTCTGTTTCTCTGCTTTTCAGATAGGTCCGCTTATTCTAATTCAAGTCAATACTTTAAGATGGTGGCTGACGGCGAAGTTCCCCAGCAGTACTGGAATGCTCTTCTTGGCATGACAACCAGGGCGACTGCCGATTACAATGATTCTAATCCCTCCCAGTCGGTGGCCGGTGAGGAACCAGGACCGCTCAGTGACGAGGTAAGTTTATTACACAATTCTCCGACAAAAGGGACTTGAAGTCGCCGTTTTATGGCTACAACATGTATTTCATTCTTTTCCATATCGATTCTTCCATTAAACTCCATTTCAAGTCTCGCCAATGGCTCGAAGGTGCTCTTCGCGACCTCGCCAGTTCGACTGATCCCGGAAAGATTCTGGATCGATTGATGGGCAGTCTCCTGCGGTTAGTTCCGTTTCTTTGTTTATGCTCCACTGCATATATGAGCCTACTCAGATCAATATCGTTTCTTCTCTGCCTGTTTTATTTAAACTGAAGTTGTATTGTATTTGATGTTCTAAACAAGTAATTTTGATCTCTTCAGATATGCGACGACGACAGAACTAGAGGAAGAGGATATTGAGAAGGTGAGCAATTGAAACAGTTCACACTTTCTATAATCAAGCTGCTTTCCTCATCAATACTCCGAGATTTCCATTGCTTTTGCGAGCATTTTCGGTACATGGAATTAGAGATGACAAGTAAATTCCTGTATTTCCCTCGTTTACCCTAATCCTCTCCCATGATGGAACAATGATGTCACACTCAGGTGACTGATCTGGGTCTCCGTCTGGAGGATCTCCTCCAGTGTGCAGATCTGGCCGGGAAATTCCATCGATCCGGCGGATTCGAGATTATTATACGATTTCTGGTGAGTCAATATTCTTTCCTTTTATACATGAATGACGAAGCATGAGAGTGTTTGATCCAAAGTTACATGTTTTCTGTATTATACGAAGTCTAGTGATTATTAATTGTTATTAAATTTTGTGGCTAAATATGTTTATTATCAAAATCGAACGATGGAAATTATTGGTCCAAACCGGTTTCTTTCCAGAATTACACGAACTATGCTCAATTGCGCTCGACGGGTTGCCAGATGCTCATCACGATGTGCGAGAATAATCCCCCTGCTCAGAGTAAGAACTGCTTTTATTTAAATATTTGATTTGGCAATTTGCACACATATTAGGTTGGTCCATAAGTTTTGCACGATTTTGATTATGATATAATTCTCTCTCCTCGAATCTCCGTGACTTGTCCGTAACACACCGTATAGTAGTAGACTTGAGCTCTATCCATGCATGTTTGAATCAATTTGCGCTTTCACAGAATTCGTGAAAATAATTTTAAAACAGAAAACGAAAAATATGCGCAAAATGAAGTACTTTTTCAAGCTATGTGTATTCATCAAGCAAGTGATATCCATTTTCTCCCAATTTTTTCAGGGATAGCGAAAGGGTTAGGGTGTCAGATGACCTCAATGGTATGGCCGTTGGAGTTCTGTAAGAAAATTAATAGTCCAAAAAGTGTGAATTTCGATGATAGGATCGTGATAGCTGAGTTTAAAATTCTGAAGTTCAGAAAGATTAGAGCCTGGTCCTCGTATAATTATTATGTTAGCATTGTTGAGGCAGCAGCTATACAATGCTGTGCAATTATGCTCTGTAGATCTTTTAAAACGAATACGCAAGGTCACAAACTGAATTCTAGCACACTACCTTGAGTGAAGATTTCGGTTAGACGCATGCCTCTGGAGAAAATGTAACTGCCATCCTGAGACACTACCTAATATAGCATCCCATGTCAACGTACTTCATGCCTACGGTAACGTTTTGGACTTACCTTGCTTCTCGGTGGAATGCTGAGACTATTAACTAAGCGACCTAAGCTGTGACACTTCCACTTTCGAGCCCTACTAAACCCGTAGAAATGATCAACCAGAGGAATGGGAACGTGCGCTAAAGAGAGTGTCCAAGGCCTCAATAGGTGTGCATTAGTAGGCTTTAGTTACTTGAATACTGATGGACTTTGAGACCAGAATATCAAAGTGATCAAATCGTGCAAAACTTATGGACCAACCCGATATTTCGGTATTTTCTTTTACATGATAAATAGATGTGTTATCTCAATGTCAGCGGGATGTGAGTTGATGTATTGTGACTGCATTCCAGGTCTCGTAATAACTCATCCTATCTTCAAGCACATCTTTGATCTCCTCTGTGATACGAAGCAGGATTCGGTCAGTTCTTCAATATTATTCCTAAATTACAAATAGACTTTTAAAATTAGTTTTAATTGTCCTTTTTCAGAACTTCCGCTACAAGCTTCTCGGCGCCGTGTCTGCCATAGTTCGATCTCACGCTCCCGCTTTCGAGTGAGTATTTGATCTTTGAATTCCCCATCTCTTTCATTCTAATCGCATTACACTGACTGTGCACTTTTAAACTCATTTTTTTTTCATTGAAAAACATGTTTCAATTCATCATTAGTCTGTTCTTTCAGTGCCTTCACAGCCATCAATGGTCACTCGAAGATGCGCGATGTCTCCATCTCGGAGGAGAACGAGGAGAGAGTCTCCCACAAGGTGAGGGTTACAGTGAAATTGAATTGGCCAACATTTCAATTTATTATAGAATTGAGTGCGAAAACGATGTCGATTGTGGAATAAAAGTGGCAAATTTCAATCCCATTTGTTTGAAGTTTCACATTCGCATTATAAGATGAACTGTATTTTGTTTTCTGATCTCGATCACGCTCTGATCTGACACGGCCAACAAACAAATGATTATTTTCAATCATCTAATCTCGTTCTCTCTCAGGCAGCCCGAATCCTCGCATCGATTGCGTACACCTACAGGGACGACCGTGAGTATTTAAAAAAAATGTAGATCGATAATCAAGCATTGCTGTACGCTGTACTTGCAATTACCGTAGTCCTCAATCCGTTTTATCACTAAGCGATCGATATTCCTCGACTTACCGTATCCTCTGCAGCCGCCCGTAAGAACGCGCTGAAGGAGACGATCGCGCAAGTGTATACGGTACTATCGACACGACGAGAGGGAGAGGACACGGCAGAGCTGAGTTACGTCAGGGAATTCCTGCTCACGGTGAGTACGGGGAGGTTGATGGGAGGGGAGGGCAGTGCAGCGAAATCGCACGTAGTTTAAAGAAAGATATTTCGGAGTTTCACCAATCATATAAATTCGAACGGAGTTTTCAACATCATAACGTTGATGGTATCGAACAATTTTTATCCACAATATTCCGGAGAACATTGAATGAACTTGAAATTTTTCGATAATGTGTCGTCGATGGTGATAAGAAAACACAATTTCATCTGAAGCTTCTGCGACCCATTTTATCAGAAATTGTTTTGATATTCTTCCAGGACATTCTATCTCGAGAAGTGGGTGAGAACACGAAGAAAGATCTATTGAAGGCACTCAAGGAAGAGGAGAAGAAACAGTTTGATGAACCGGTGAGGAGATTCGAATTATTTCATTAATTAATTTTGTAAATGGATTGCAGAATAATGCAACCTATCGTAAAATGTGCTCGCTTCAATAGTTTAGGGTTAGTTGCATTTGCTACCCTGTTATTCTGCGTTACATTTTGGCTTTATAAGCAGGGTCCGATTACCCCTTCAAAAATGGCATATGCACCCCACATTTTTCACTTTTTGGATGAAACGCATCACATAATATTTACTAGGTGAAGCTTAGGGGAAGATAAAAAAATGGAAATCAGCATAAATTTCGGATATTTGTGTGCTTAAAGGAAAGGGAAAATTGAGATGCAATGCACATTTTGGTAATTTTCATGACCTTAGTAATCGGACCATGTTTATAAGGCAATCTCTTTCTATTGATGCCACTTCTTTCAGAGACAACAACAAGTCGTGGGTCTATTGATGAAGAAGTTTAGCAAGCCCCAATGATCTTTGATCTCTCCTCTCTCTTCTCTCGACTGCATCAGTCGAACTCGAACCGGTCTCGTGTTCTCATGTTCAAGGAAATATTCCACTATAGGCCTAACTTATTACTTGTGTTGTAACCACATTTGAGATAAATGAAATATACTTGATACTTTATCGGTCTCGGAAATCTACAGCGATAGAATATAAGTACGGTACGCGAAATACCTGAGTCGGAGCACGGAATTAAAATAATTTGGAATGAAGGAATGGCGAAGAGTAAGGGGTAACCAGATGGACAGGGGATTCACGAGATGGAGAAGTGAAGGAGCGGCCTCATCATGGATATTCCCTACTAGTGAAACAGTGGTCGATTGTTCGGTCTGCATTGTACCTTGCGAGAGAGGGCGATGTCATTGATGGAAGAGAGGGAGATGGAACACCCAAGAGTACTCGTAGATGAGGGGAAAGGGACTGAACTACAGGGTCAAATGATACTCACAGGGGTAGAGAACAGGTGTCAAGAGTCTCTTGACTGGAATTGATATTGAAAAGAGAAGTTACAGTAGGATCAATTATAGTAATCACGAATGGATTGCGTGTAGGGATGCGACATCACTTATGTAAGTGGAAACGCACGCAATCTTCAATAATCAAGCGGAGAAGCCTTAGGGGTCGTGTTTGTGGGGAATTGGGGGAAGGGGGAGGTGAATAGATGTAATGATGGTACGCGTACTCAGCAGGGCGAGAGACGACCGTTGAAGCGGAAAGTTTGAGGGAGAGACAGCTTCTTTGCCACCTGGAATGAGAGAAAATGAAGTGTGTTTCACACTTGGAATGAGTGCTCGTTTCGGCCTCGAGAATTGTTAATGTAGAGAGAAGATAGTTTTGCACTCTACCCAATCAATAGCTTCCCGATACCGTACCCCTACCGTACCTCCTTGTAAGCGGGAGTATGGACGAAGCGAGAGAAGCAGTCCTTCTCCATGAGACGATAGACGTGAGTCTGCAAGGATTGCATCATTAATAGGTAATCGTTGGTCGTGTTCTACTAGCATTGAAAACAATTTGCAGCTTTCAAGTGAACCTTGCAAGTGATTCTTTCGAAACTTGTTGCGGAGGACTAAGATTATCGTCAACTTCTAATCTCGGTTCGCAGGTACTTGCATCAGACTTCATTCTGCATGAATATCGATAAAACCTCATATGTGCCCTATCAGATATATTATCTGAGCAGAAGTTACTCACAAGACGTGTCAGGCGTGGTTTTTCCATGAGAACAAACAATCCTCACCTGTGCCCTATCATAGATATTGTCCGGATAAGTATCGGGAGTCTTTGTCTGGACTCTCTCGATGATATCCGTGCGAGTGTCGTGGTCGATGTTGATGGCCAGAGGAGAATCAGCCGCGATGAATGTGTCGAACATCTCCTGTTAATTAAGTAATTAGGTGAATTAGCTAATTGGATGTTGACTAGGACACGCTACTTCCCTACTAATGGGTCCACATGGTTCTAGCAAAAAAACATCTCTAAGAGTTTCACGGTGTCTATATAAGGGCAGAGGTTTATCGATGTTCAATTAAGCAGCGAGTGGCAGTGAAAAATCTAACCTGAACGGTTCTCTCGAACTCAGCTCTGTCATTGGCGATAGCTCGAAGCTCCTCCACAGCCCACCTGGAATATTTAGTTTAATTAAATTTGTTTTTCGAAGTGATTCGTTCTCATCGTTGTCTCATTGTTGCCACTGAGCCTAGTCTTTCTCTCTCTCACTCGGACACTTCTGACAGGGATAGAATTTCGAAGGAGTCTCCATGGGCTATTCATAGGATCAGAGAGTGTGGCTGTATCCGATTTCTGGCCTGCTAATAATCTCGTTGGCCTTATCCCGCCTTATCTGGCCTTTCCAATATCATTCCACATGTATTTAATCTCATCAAGGTTCTATTTTCGAAGATTGCTCAATATTCGGACAGCTAGAACAAAGAACCGAAATGTGAGAAGAGATGCAGATTCGCTTTGATAGCTGTACCAAATTTCTCTAGTCATAGAACTGAAGGACTCTGAATGGGTGCAATGTTCTGAATCTCTCCATTTCACGCAATCCGATCGTTAATCAGACAGTGCGAGAGAGCATGGAAAAAGGAGAGAGCCAGACCACTGCTCCAGAATTCCCCAGTCATTTCGCACACAGCCAGACACGAAATTCGTTCCCCATTTCTTTTCTCATCTCCTCCCTCCCTTCCCTCCCTCGGTCGTTCAATGTGTTGCACACCCTTCCTCTGCCCCCTCAAACACTTTTTAATCGAGAAAAGGGGTTGAAATGACGGGCGAGAAGAGTGGGAGAGACAGGCCTTGAGATGGAGAAACTACTTCCAAAAAGTGGATGAGAAGGAATGAAAACGTAGGTTACACGTAGTAGCACACATCATGGGTTTTCATTGGACTCTGTTTTGACCTGCCCCCATCCCCCCATTCTCCCCCTCATTCGATGGCCTCTATAAATACGTCAGCCGCGCTCTTTTATATTGACCGTTTCCTCGAATATTGCGAGGCGGAGAGGGAGAAAGAGTCTCTACCCGAGTGAAGAAGTGAGACAAGAATAACTGAAGAAAAGGGCCAGAAATGCATGAAACACGACGGAACGAGGTGTCCCCTGATACCAGATAGGGAGAGACGCGGAATATCATATTCAGGGCTACTTTTTGGGTTTAAAAACGGTTCTTTCGGTGCAAGATGAAAGATTCCGATTTATTTCTTGTCCCCAGATGCAACAAAAAGTGGAATATGATTCAAGACTGCTGTTGAGGCTAAAAACGGTTCTATCCATGCAAGAACCAAGCTCCTAATTCATTTATAGAAGGAGGAGTGGGTGGGGGTAGAATAGGACACTTGGGTGATGTGGCCTGACTGGCTTCATGTTTCATTCTCCGAATCCCCTCGAACCACTCTCTCACTTTCTCGTGCTCTCTCGCTTAACCTTCTCAAGAAAATTACTTGAATGACTCACCAGAACAAAATGTTCTCTTCCGAGTATTCCGACTGAAGGAACTTGGTGAATTGAGCTCTGCAAGGAGTTAATTGGTTAATTAATTAGATAATCAGGCACTCGAGTTGATTCGAGTGAAGAGGATCGTTGATCACTAATTCACCAAGAGAAAGTTGTAGGATGGCACGTATCCAAAGCTGATGTAAGGTTTCTGACAACTAATCTACTTCTATCCTCACATGAGAACGATATGCAAGGAGATGAAGGGGATGAAGACACAACTCCTACATCTTCATAAAAAAGGAAAGGTACCTTCTAGGGTTGACCGTTCGGAAATCGGAAAATCCGAAATTGACTCATCAAATTCACTCTCTTTCCGGAAAGAGACTCAGTCAACACCTTTCCGAAATTATTCCGAAATTCCCCCTTTGTTCGATACTCTTTCACCGCTCTCGCACAGCTCAAAATGAGAATGAATGAATTTCGGAAGAATTTCGGAAAGATCATTTTTGACTCTCTTTCCGGAAAAGAGAGATAATTGAATCAACAATTTCGGATTTTCGATTTCCGTTTCGTTTCGTCAACCCTAGTACCTTCCATCAGCGTCTGTGATCACATGGTCGAATGCGAATGTCCACTCATTCGGAGACAGTCTGAAACAATGGAGATTACTCAGAGATCCTTTCCCTTCTCTTGAGACGTGCGTCATGGATTGGCACTCAAGCCGCGTTCTTTCCCCTCTCCTTCTTTCTTATTCCTCGCAGCAAATTGCCCTCAGATATCGCCCATTCTAGTGAAAGAGAAGCGATAAGTGTTCTCTAGTCGTTGGGATTTCGAAATGCATTCCTGAAGGAACTAGGAAGCATCTGTCTGCGTGTGAAAATATTGATAGTTCACAGTTCCGATTTGACACGACGTAAACGCAAGTGCGATTGGAAGGAAGTGGAGAGCAATTGAGAAGAGGCAAGAGACCACAGTTCGGTTCCTTCCCTGCCTCTTCCTAGTACGGTCCTGAGTCTTCTCGTTTCGCGTGTTCACTAGTTCATCTGACAGTCTAGAGAGTGTGGTGAATGGACAGAGTGAGACCATTCCTCCTCTTCCTAGTAACTACTGCCTAGTGAGGAATGAATCTATCTTGTGCGAAGTGAAAACAATGGGCTAGCATCTGTTCAGCCTCAATTGTATAGTTCGATGCCCACAAATGAAGTTTTCCTAGTAAATTCTAGGGCAACAATTAATTACAGTCTATTGCATAGTGAATCGAAAACAATAGGCTAGACTGTTTTAGTGCGATTCCCAAGAATTGTTGCCTAGTGCAACCCCATGAAATTCCCGTTGAATCTAGAGCGACAAAACAATGGACGAGTCCTCTTCTAAATAGTGCGACCACCAAGGACCAGCCCCTAGTGAAAACGTGACTGGTTCTCAGAAATAATCGCACTATGAAGACCAATGGTTTCCTAGCCCTAATGTATCTAGCTCCAATGAGAGCTCGTACTATTGAGAATCAAAGACCAGTAGATTGGCTAGTGATGACGTAATGAATCCGCTCTCACCCGTATCTGGTGGTGGGAGAGGGAGAAGGGACGGGCATCGATGAGCCTCCATCGGCAGAACGACGACGTCTCTCACCTACAATTTATTATTTTAATTAATTAGTTAAATTATTATAATTACACTAAAAACATTTTTTTATTGTTATTGTCACTGCCTCCCTTCCTCTCACTCAATCTCGTCTTTCAGTGAAAGACACACTTGTCACAACAGGAACAGGAGAGGGACTCTAACTTCCAGCCAGCTGCTCTGGTTATACATATTCCCACTATTTTCCCGCGACTCTCTCAATTTCACACGCTCTCTCGCCTTTTCTTCCTGGAAATCTCAAGATTTCTACCCAGATTCAGTCTAGGAATGGGGGCGATGGCGTGATTGCATGAATCAGAAAACCTTAGGAACGTCGAGAATCGCAAATGACTATGAACTTTGTAAATGCGAGGTGTTCTTTGGAAGCACAGCTGGATCTATTTCAGTCTCTCCCTCAGTTCCGTCCTTCGCTGTGTCAACACCCAGGGCATCTGCTTTGATTCTGTCCATAGCTAACGCTCTCTCGTCCTCTCGAACCAGCTATGGAATCAGTTTTTGGACCTATTCTGTGACGTAGAATCGGGATCAGACGGATTCCCATAGATGCAGTCTCTTCCTCCACTGCTCAGCAGCTCATGAGAACCGCGAACCATCTCTTCTCTCGCGTGGGAATCATGAGGATCGGATTCGCATTCCTAGGGATTGGCCGCGCGTAGGGAAGCCATTCGGGATCGAGAGTCCGTCGTCTCTCTCAATTCCACCTTCTCTCTCGCCCCTCTTGATCCAATCTGAGCTCTCGCCCCAACAGCAATATTGCCCTTACTCAGAAGGCAATTAAGTGGCAACTCGACGCCATTCGGTAGGCGAGGGAAAGAGCAATCAATAGAGGAGATGGAGCCAGACCAAATTAAATGACTGCTGCTCTCGACCACCAAAGCTCAAGCCTGTGACGTAGCGGGATCTCCCTCTCCCACTCATAAATGCCAACAGAAGTATCGAAATTTGGCTCGATTCAGTTGTTGGCCCAAGCAGGGATCGAAAATCTTGCCTCTGTATGTGCAACAACTGATTGTGAGAATGGCAGAGATAGCATATTGCAGAATCTTCCAAAATCTACCCCACTCTCATTCAGCTCTGCTGTGTATTTTCACGATGTGTTGTGAGACGAGCAGATTTCTTCTCTATTGAGGAGGCGAAGATTAGATTGGCGGCTCTTCTCTAGCCTATCCAACCCCCCCCCCCCCTTCCCCCTCGACGGGACGGGGGGGAGAGGGGTTCACGTCACTTCTCAAGAGGCAGGCATCACAAATCGAGTTCAAAAGGCATGCAAATTATGTGCGAGAAGAGACGCTCATTGTCCTTTCAGTCCACTATTTTCACGCTAGGAAGAGAAGGGAGGAGAGAGGACGTTTCCGTTTCATAAACGATTCGTGCGTCTCCTATAAAAATAACAAAGGCCGTCCGTGCGAAAAGCAACGGCAAATAATCTTCGAAGGGTTAGAAGACGCGCCACTAAGCTTGTCTCTACTCGGAGAAAGACTCAAAGGCGCAGCGCAAAACTTTCGCTGTGAAGCATAAATGGGCTACGTGATGCTCCGATGATTCACAAACTAACCGACGGTAACGGATAGTTGCTTGAGCAGTCTCTTCGGTGACCGCATCATTACGAGAGGAGGAGGAGGAAGGGAGCGGTCGGGCGGTGGTAATGAAACAGCCCGGTGTTTGACTGGAGGGAGGAGAGAGGGAGGCGGGCCGAGGAGGGAGGGGAGGGAAG
>LS504317.1:142863-182247 GCA_900490845.1 Pristionchus japonicus | reverse complement strand
AAGAGACAGGGAGGAATATGGTTAGGAGTGTTTATGGGGACGACTTCCCAGATCGGCGCACTCTAAGGGGGACTTACAGTTGAACTGTTCCTGAGTGGCTCTAAAAATAGAATCCAGCGTGATGGAAAAAATAGCAATTGTATCATTGAGTGCATAGACAATTCTTATGCGTCACAAAAAAATATCAGACCGTACGTCAGATGGTAAATTATTTCAACGTTAATCGTATTACTGCTGTCTAGTTCCGTAACAATTGCTGACTATTCGAAGAGAGAATGGAGAAATATGAGACACGGAAGGGAATTCTTTCTTTTTTTGCAGAACTCTCTTCTCTCCTTTCACTTGCATAACTCCACAACTAAAATTAGATAAGGGAAGGGAAATTGCAAACTGGCATGAGGCCGGCCTATTCCTTCACGTGTCAACGGCGTCCCCGTCAGTGTCTGTCCCCTTTCTAGGAACGAGAATCTAATTTAGAGAACTTAGAAAACGCCTTATTTTTCACAATTTCCCTACGTAGTATGGTCTGCCGGACTGTGCCAGCCCGCTATTCATGGGACACAGTTTTGTTTATTCGCCTACGTATTTCTTTACGATCCAAGGAGGAGCAGGGGAATACAAATATAGACACGAGTTTCGGTTTGTTCTGCATGAGGTTGCATGAGGTTCAGGGGGTTTTTGCTCTTACAATTAGTGATTGCATACTAGACGAACAGTTCGAGGATCAAAGAATACGGGAGATTCATGATTCATGAGGACTGGTCACTGATCGCGGTACACAGTTCCGGGATAGCAGTTCCGTCTTCTTTTCTCTCTGAAACGGTTGGCTGCCTCCAGTCATGAGCCACTCCTCCTCCTCTTTTTCTTCCACTTCCAACTTCCCTCGTCTCAATTCGATTACTCACGCCTTCCAGCCCCTCTTCCCACCATCAAATCACCACCGATTCAGGAGGAGATTTCGCATTTTCGAAGCTGTTTTGCACGGATTTGCCGTGTTCGCACACTTTTGCAGCAGGCGAAAAGGCGAACAAAGTTCCTGCTTACAGTCAGAAGGCCCCTTCTTGTTCCTTCCCCCTTCCACATCCCCATCAGCATCAATTTCCCGGTCGCTAAGCCCCCGTCTGTGGCTCGTCGAAGACTCTCTTCGTTCTGCATGCTCTCTAGCACTGTCTGACAGAAGAGAGATCAGTGTAAATGGAGAGAGTGGAAGACCGTTGCCGTCCCTCCATGGCTCATCGCACACACTTCTAATGACTCTTCCTCCCTTCTCCTCTTTTCCTTCTCATCACTCAAAACCCGCTGACTGGCCCCATAGAAAGACAACCATAAGCAAAACGAGAGGCTAAATTCGGTCTTTTGCAAGAATTATGAGCTAGGGAAGGAGATGTTTCGACAACTGGTTGTTGAATGATTGAGTAGATCAACGGTCAGAAGGAGACACAACAAAAAGAGAAGCCTAAAACTCCTTTAAAGTTGCGATCAGATGCCCCCACTACAATGCGTCACTATTTGTGACTGGACTCTATGAAACCTATCTATCGTTATGATTCATCGACCACTTTGAGCATCACTCGTGTTAGAAAAAGTCACAAAAAAGTGTTCGATGTTTTGCCAAAAATCTCTCAGAGAAGATACAAAAGATCGCTCGAAATTGCCCCGTCGACTCTTTTCTTTCCTCCTCCTTCTCCTTTCTAGTTCGTTCTCTCCGTTGAAATCACCCAACCGAACGGTAAACACTGTTTGGGCATATTCCTGTGAGGAGGCAGGAGGATCTAGGGTAGGCGAGGGCCTCCGGATCCCCCGAGAACCCCCAGACGGACGTATAAATATTGCGGAGCCCGGAGGACCATAAAAAGCCACCTTCTACCTGTTTATCTATCGTTTTCCCCTACCAGATGATGGAGTGTCCAGTCAGAAATGGCCAGAGATCCGCTCGATTATGTCCAGAGACTTACGAGCTTTCCGGGAGAGGAAGGAACCCCGAGAGGAAGGAAAGCCACGTAGATAATGGGGGCTGACTCCACAGTAAGCATGGTACGAACATGAAGCCTGAGAGTCGTCCACGGAAGAGATAATGAGTTCGCCTTGCACCGGAGTTATTCGGTTATCTACTGTATCCCAATATCATGCTCAATGAGCAAGATGTGTTAGTGAATTACTCTCAATACTCTGATTGAGGGAAGAAAGTCCGAAATGAATCATGACAATTTCCTACTCTAGGTCACTCGACCTCCTCTGTCTCATCCCCATTTTCTAGTCCTAACAACAAGACGAGTGTGTCTGACAGATTTCGCTATTAGCTTCGTGAAGGGCAAGAAGGAAATTCTAGATACTCTTTCACTCAGTGTCTATCATCAAATTGGAAACATCCATCATAGAACGAAAAATTATGAAATCAAATTATGAATCATCAGGAACTGGAAACATCATCAAAATCAGTAAGACGGAGATCAGAACATTCTTGATGGTCTGAATGCTCAGCAGAGATTTTTGAGGAAAATTCGAGCCAGTCTTTGAAGAAGCTCCGAAGGGATTGAATCAAGGAATGATCAAAGAGAAGAGCTCGCTACTCAAAAGGAGCGACGAACGAGGAAAACAAAGGAGATCCCATGATTGAGTAGAGACGAATGAATGCAAAGTGACCAACGTTAGCAGGCAAAGCACCAAAGATTCGGAGCGTTTTGCTTGTGGTTTCTGCATTTTGCTTATTCCATCTCCAACATCTATGCGTCATGAATAAATCTAATCATGAGGAAAAACTGCAAGCCAGATGATAAATTATTTCCAGCATGCGGTTGCTGGTAGAAACGGTAGAAGCATGAAAGAAGGAAAGAAGAGGAAAAATAAATCATCCCTGACCAGGTCGAAGTCCGCGATCAACTACCGTACCACTACCGTACCCCCATGATAGATCACTCACGACGTCTGAGAGCGGCTTTGGTGCGAATCTTGAGTAGGACGTAGAGTAGATTCATGGTTCTCCTCGACGTCTCGAACCGAGTCAGGGGGAAGAGAGGGATGGGCTGACCGTCCCGGAGGATGGGAGATGGGGATGATTGTTACTGTGGGCGGGACTGTTCGAGAGGCGAGAGAAGGGGAGGGGAGGGATACAGGGATAGGAGAGAGGGGGAAGGGAGAAGAGAGGGGAGGAGTCGAGAGACGACAAATTCACGTTTGTCATGTCTAATTCAGAGAGGGGAAACACTATTAGATCGGGATGAGGGCAGTGGAGGGAGAGGAGAGGAGGAGGAGAGGGGGGAGAGGGGCGAGAAATCTTCCTTGAATGAGCTCAGAAAAACTCGTGAATAATGAAGATGTCTCGCGCTGGGTTCAGGAAGTTTTTGAGTGCGGCGAACTTTGACCTCGTTATGCGCATACGTAGGACTGCCATGCAAGGCAAATTTGCATAGTGCGAGATCGGCACTACACCGTATGAGAACTTTGGAAGGCGAGGGACAACTGTTGTGTGCTCGACTGTTCGCATCCGTTCTCATCCGACCAAGTGCTGAGAGATCAATACTCTCGTCTACTACAGATATAGAAAATCGTATGCGAATCATATGGTACGGTTGTGCTCTTCTCTTCCCAAGAATATCTTCGGAGGCTGGAAGCATGACGCTACGTCGATGATTCATACACACTATTGTTTCCTTTCTTCGTCGGAAGGAAAGGTCGGCTGATCAATTTCGAGCATTCTTTACATAAACAGACGTTCGAACGCTCATTTCGTCCTCCTATTCCAGAATCGTCTTTCCCCCATAACATATTTTGTCCCGCCTTGAGTCCGCTCTAGATTGTAAGTGCTGCTCAAAAAGATTAAAAATTAATTAGTACAAGGCGGGGAGAAAGAGGAGAGAATGGGGAGTAGCAATTGAATCTCATCTTGCCTCCTCCGCCCTCTCTCGGATCGAATCTCACTCCGAAACAGGGAGAAGAGTACTCCACTTTCTGCAGCGGCACTCTCTCGATTCCCCCACTCTCTCACTGGTTAGACAGGGAGATCCATGCAGCAGCAATGCATCCCATCGCGTGACTGTCCGTACTGCAAATGTGCTCGGAAATCCGCAAGAATTTCCGAGAAACGGAACGCACGGAAAATCATCGGAGTGAATCGAGGATGATTCTTTGGATTTCGCAGCATTTCGACGATGAATGGAGTTTCACATGACGCGTCGCACGTTGTGACCCACGTCAGAGAAGAGTGTGGTTGGTGCCTAATCGTGGTAATCGTCGAGATTACGTACTAGAAGTGGACGAAAGTAATAAGAAGTCCAAGAAACAGAATGAATCACTCATTTCCAGTACGCTCTTACTGGTTAGACAGAGTGAGAACACATTGATAAAGTCCACGGTTATTGGTGAGCTAATCTACTGTAGAACTACTACCGCGCACAGTAATCGCTGATGCACTGCAGAAACCGCTTCACTGGATATGGTTCTCCTCGTTGTGCGTGCTCTCTAATCGCCCAGACTAATGAGAAAGTGCGTCAAATGAATAACTAATCATCTATGCACTGTAATCCCTCGGGATATGCTCTGGAAGGAATCAGAAAGCAGGCAACTCACGTAGAGAAGATGCAGAGATGACCACTCCCTTCGCCGCCGATTTAAGTGCTCGATACCTAGAGATTGATCTTTGATCTCTCAACACCCTTCCATCTCTCCTATGAAATCCGTGCCAAATCATGTGAAGCCATGGGAAATCATACAGCCATCAAGCTAAAGGATGATATCTTCCTTCCTGTCATCTCACAGCTGTTTCTCCTTCCTCTGGTCACTCACCTATACATCAAAGTGCTCACGATTCCACGGCCTCCTCCTCGCCTGCAATTCAGTCACTCTACTCGATGGAAACAGATAAATCAATAACGGCGTCCATCAGTCAGTTCATGATACATCGAGGGAGAAATAGTGAACATCATGACTTGTTTTCGCCCCGAAATCTCCGCTGATCTCGCTGATTGATCAGTCGGGAGAAGGGAGGAGGTGTAAGAGACTGAACCTGAAGGCGGGCGCCGATACGCTCCTTGGCAGTCGCCGCGCCGCCGGATCCGCATCCGCTGCCATCGCGGATGACGCGTCAGAAGCGGACGAGGAGGGGAAGGGGAGTAATGGGGGTCGGGTCGGGGAATCGGGAGGGGGCAATGGGGGGAAGAGAGGGGGAAGGGTAGGCGGAGATTGGAGGGAGAGACTCTTCTTCTTCTTCCTTCGCCAATGTCTTACACGCACAGAGAGTTATCACGAATTCCCGTCCCGGGGGGAACGAGCCGTGTGAGTGGAGGGATGGATGGATCGAGACAGATATGATGGGGGAGGGGAAGGACGGAGGACGGAGGGAGAGTCTGAATCCTCCCGAAGTCGGCGACTCCATAAATGGGTTTGCCTTGATTCGCCGCCTCTCGAAAGGGAAGGGAGGAGCATTCAGAGGGAAGTGCACGAAAAAAGTATGGATTAAGGATGGCAGCTTGGTTCGAAAATGCTATGGTAAGAAGTCTAGAGAAGGTTTTTGAACTCCATTCAGTTGTTGATTGAAGCAGAGAACACTGGTGCGTGACCATTTGGAACACTCGAGCTGGAAGTTGGAAGAAATGGATGGAATTCAGGAATGATGCTTGAAACTAGTGATGTTCGAGAAAAACAGTCCAATAAAACATGTCTGAAGTACGAGGCCATGCACACTCATTGTAGTCAATGACGCACTGCTGAGTCACCGGAATGAGCCGTCCTGAAACTCTGAGTCCAGTAAAGCTACAAATATCGATTTCAGTGATGTTTCACTATGAGTTCATCTGAAACGCTCAGAACAGTAGTCAAGCTAGTGACCACAATCCATTCCAATCTCAGCTGTTCACTCCCGTAATCGAATGATCTCTGCGTTCCTTCTGTCTATTGTCCTGAGTGGCCTCAGAATGCAGAGGGTACGGTCAGAGGCGAGAAAGAATGAGAAAAGGATATACGACAACTCCGTCTGTTCTTTGTGCACCGGAACTGTGGCCCATTGACTATGGTCCAGTACAGATTCGTTCACATCATTCTCAGCGACTCTCCGGCTTCTCCTATTCTCTGCACCCACACAACTACACGCTCTCCTTCGAGTTCTTCGTTCTCATCAACAATTTTTCCGTCGGAGCGGCCATCCCAAATGAGAGCTGAGAAGAGACGGAGGCGGGAAATGAGAAAATGAGGGGATTCCATCTTCTGTCTCAATGAGAAACTTCCCATTAGAACAACTATTGGAAATGGAAGGGACGCGCTCTCTCGCTGTGCCAGTTTGCGATATTTGAAGACACAAAACACATTAGACTTGAATTGATTTTTACTGCTGAAACTGATTGAATGAATATCGACTGACTTCGTGGCGAGAAGAGGCGGGAGCTCTGGATGTTGTTCTTGATGCGATTGAGACGGAATGACTCGCGCATCGCAGACCATTTTCGTCTGGAATGGTAAAGGAAACATAAACGGTATTGTTCGATTCCCTCATTGGTAATATTCTTGAAATTTCACTACCAATCATCTTTCTGAAATGTACTTACTTTGCAGCCTCTCTCTTCGACATCAGACTCGGCGAACGCATGCATTTCGCGAGGTTTTCCTGAATTTAAATTTATTCTATTGAGATCCCAATGGAGATAAATCGATTTATCCCTCTCACATTCCATTTCAACCCACCTTGAAACTTATTTTCCTCGCCTCGCTCGGTTCGGGAGCGGAGAACTTATGATGGGGAGGAACCGACATTTTGGGACGACAGAAGAAGGACGACAGATTTGCGGATGTGAGGAGTGATGGGGTGAGAGCGACCTTCAATATTCATTTAAAAATAGCGATACAATTATAAATATAGCAAATTCAAGCTCATGATGCAACGCGACGAGGTTATAAATGTGTGACATCTCTCTCGGAATGGAAGCAACATGAGAGGAAATGGGAGAGATAATCGTGAAAGATGCGCATTAGAGGATGCATCTCTATCTATTCCTAGAGAAGAGAGAGGCAAACGTCACAAATCGACCATCGAACGGGATGAGGTGACGAGATAAATAATGGACAGGACTAGCCTATTTCAGATGCACTATCGCTGCAAGAGGGAACACTGGTGTGCCGCCTCAAGTTGAAATCAAGATCGTGTCGGGAGTTCACAAGTTGCCTCCGAGATTGATTCCAGCTGGAGGCTGCACACCAGAGAATGTGAATGGCGACTTGTTCAGCTTGAATGAACGCGGTATGTGCGCTCAGTCTCTGACTGTAATGAATGAGATCGAGACCATATTACCGAGCAGCTTATTAGATTGTGCAACCTCATTTAACACATTGATCTGTCTCTCTTCATTCTGCACACTCTCTCACTCTACTCGATCATTCTGCTTCATCCAATTCTGCACAGTTCCGCACAAAAAGACGTGATTCTAATTAGCGGAAGAATTAAAGACCAAAATAGGTAATTGTATCAAAACAAAGGCGGGAGTTTGTAGAGAGTGAAGTCACGTAGGGAAGAGGTCACAACAATCAGTGAGGAAAGAGAGAGGGAGAAGTGATGAATGAGGGGAGCTTTCCACCCACGACCAGAGGAGAGACAAGGAATGACGGGGGTTGAAGGAATATGCGATTGAGGAATGATTTCCTTCGAGGACTATCCTTAGGTAGGGAAAGACGCAAGGGAAGCAGAAAGCACGTCGGGAAGCCATCAGAATGACTGAACGGCAGCGGATTTATGTGAAGGGAAACGGGTCTGAGACTCTCTCTAGCTGGCCAGGTAGACCAAGGAAACATGAAAATAAGCAGAGCAGGAAACGATGAAAACAGACCCATACGATTATTGCAGAAGGAGATGGAGACAGAATGAATGGCTAGACTTGACTGACTGAATGGGAGTTCTCAATGTGCACTGCAGTGACAGAGAGACATGTTACCCTTTTCAGTTGGATAGGCAATCGAGAAGAGAGAGTAAGAGGAGAGGAAGCAAACCTCGCTGTGGGTTCATGAGCTAGAAGAGCTAACTTCAAAAGACAATCAGTTTCGGCCCCTTTCAACCGGTGATTTGTGGACTAGACTAACTTCTCTGACTGAGAAAAATAAGCAAATGTCTCGATCGTAGAGACAAGGCACAAATAATAGACGATATCAAAATAGATTATTGGACCCTAAGCTTTGCCTCGTTTCCTCAAATACTGCGCATTTTCGGAATGATCAGCCAATTAACGCACGAAAGTGAGAAGGAAAGGAACGAATTCGAGAAGATTCGCCCCTCTTCTCTCTTCTGTACTGACAGGGGACTAAGATCTCGTCCCTAATTGGACTTTGGCTTCTCGCTCTGAATTGAGAGGGAGATGGAACTTCTCGAGTTTCTGGTGAACGCGTTACTGCTCCGAAGCACAAAAGAGGGAAAGGTAGCACTGCTTCCACGTCAAACCATTTTACAGTCATCAAGCGACTACGCAACTACAACTACGCAAGCTGGAAGACGTCAAATGAATAGGATAAGGAACGAACACCTCGGAGATAGAGGGTGGTACCCGGGAAACGGGATAAAACCTTGCCGGAAGATAGAAAGCTGCTCAAAATGATGAAGTTGACGCGAGTTCTGGGGATCTATGGATACGGTTCGAAGTAATGGCAATACTCTTACCAGGAATCTCTCGCTTTCAGCTGTTTTCTGGTAGATCAGAGAAGGATTGAGAAGAGGGTTGATTGCGGAATGCATTCGAGAGCCGTAACTTATAAGTGAATCGAGTCGCTGAGTGTCATTCAGAGAGTATTTACAGCACACGCGGAGGGCCCTTGAGCAACCAAGCGGAAAGAAGGAGAAGCGAGTGTGAATTTCGAAATACACAAACCCAAAAAGATGCAAGGTAGATAGGGACTTACAGTAATTGTGAAACGATATTAAGCAGAAAATGGCAAGCGACCATAAATGAAGTTGGGAAAGGCTAACAGGTAGAGTCACGTCCGGAAAGCTAGAGAACCAATGGGTAAAGAACCGCTTTCTGATGTGGAACTAGACTAACCTGCCCACACAATCGTCGTCTATTTGCTCAGCGAATCAGCGAAAATCATGTAATCGAACGCAAATACGCGGCAGATCTCGCATAGTTGACGTAGGGAACGCAGCGTGCTGCTCTTGCACCTCCCCAGCCAATAGGATTAACAACATGAGCAAAGGTTCACGGATAGTATCTATGAAGAATAGCAGTCTGCAAACACGCATACGCGCTAATGCAGTGAGAATGTTGATACAGATAGGCGATGTTCGGAGGTATGTGTTGATAGAGCGAGACAACCTTAGGAATGCACTCAACCTCTTCCATTCCAACCCAATCACGTGAGGGAAATTTGATGGATCGACCCTCGAAGCTGTCGAAAATCGGGATGAGATAACCAGGAAACAGCCGGAGAGATTGAGAGAATGAGACGACAACACATTTGTCACCCCCTGGATATTGCAGAGCGAATGCAAGGCAGCACAAAGAAATGGGGGAATTGGCAACAAAGAAGTGTCTCTCCATGTCACACACTATCTCGTCGGTCCGATCAGTGATAGAGGGAATGAATGCAGAGACCGAGCCATCGTCTAAGAATTACTCTTGAGAAGAATCGAAATGAAGGCTGAGGAGGGGGGAGATGGAGAGACGAGATAGGCCGAACTAACTCATTAGAACTAACGCGAATCAGATGCCTCCTTTCCTCCTAGCTTTTCTCGATTTTCGCAGAAGCAATTATGATGGATGGGAATATGGGGGCAGAGCCGACTCTCGAATGAAGTGTATGCGGTCTGCGCCCCATTGTTTTGAAGTTGGAGTAGACGTCCTAGATACAAGACGAGAGTCTCAATTGGATTGCGAACGGAGGAAGGAGGGAATACACGCTAGAGAGGAGATGATACGAATGGAATCAGTGGAAGACTGCAGAGATTGAGAGGAGAGACGTGAGGGTTGAGACACTTTTTCATGCCTTGACTTCTAAAGAAGGCTTCCATAGCTGATCCAGCAAATCCTTATTTTCGACAAATGTTCGTGATTTTACGATCTTCGTATAAGCAGAGAAAAATGACAGGAGATAATATGAGCAGATATAGGCAGATGACGATAGGAGCAGATCCAAGAATCATTGAAGACATGGTATTGCCCCGAACCGAAAGTCGAATCCGGAGATTTCGGGGCAAAACCTGGGGATGATCTGAGAATAAAGCATAGTTTTACGTAAGTGAGATCTGCATCAGACGAAACACCGGAAGCAAGTTGGACAGGGAAGCGCGCACGTGGAGAAATCTGATCCAGCAGTTGAACTCTCTCACTGACACTAAACCCTCGGAGGCGATTTCTCAGCAGTTCCACTCTTCTCTAGTCGGTTGTTGACTTGTGTCTTCGACGCTCGTTAAGAAACCATCGGAAGTGTCTGGACAGAATGGGAACGAGCGTAAATTCGCGTTCTGTCGTAGCTCTGACGGGTGAGAGAGCATGTGAAATGTCAGTTCTAGCCAAGCATGGGCAGGAAGGGCGCTTCCTTCTGATAGAGAGGAACAACGTCAGACAAATTCTCGCCTATTTCGAAATCAGTTCCCTGTTCGTAACCTAATTTTGACAAATTAGCATAAAATATTGCAAAGCACAGAATGTTGAAGGTGATTTGAAAAAGTAAAGCAGTGTTAGAGATGGATGGAGAGCATTGATTTGGACTAAGGCTTCCAGTGAACTTCACGAGTACGAGGATAAGCCCCTCTCAGGATCAATTAGGCACTTGATAAATGCGTTCGCCCTTAGCTGCTCGAGATAAGACAATATTGAGTGGGTTGCGAAAGTCCGTCAACAGAATCATAAAGAGACGAGTCAGAATTCGTGATGGACATGCGAATGAAGGGACGAAAACAATGGAGGGAACGGCTGGAAATTTGAGTACTTTCCCCGCATGTGAGAAGTTGAGACCGACTGATGACTGAAGCTTCCTGTCGAGATTCGACTAGATATGACAGGCAACTTGTGCTTGTGACGAGAGGAATGAGGAACTTGTCGAGTTCAATTACTGTAAAGGCTATACTATGGCATGTGATGACCGCGAATGAACGTGATAACCCTAACAGATACGTGTTTTATGCAACGAAAGAGGTGTTCCGAAGATGTTTCAAGAGCTCTCGAAACACGCTCTCAGATCGCATAAACGAGACGAAGAAGGAAGAAGAAACGAAGATCCTCGGCAATATTGGGTAATTAAAGGAGGAGAAGAGATGAAGGGAAAAACGACGAGGAAAACGAAGGGATGAAAAATGAAGAAGCGCAGGCGTAAAGCACGAATAGAGGAGAGAGAGAGAGACTCGCCTCGCTTGTAATCGTCTCGCGTTTATTACAGACTGAAGCACATGAGAGTTGCAAGAGGATCGAAGATTGAGAGGAGAAGGAAGGACTAGAATCGAGGAAGGGAGAGATCACCAGGGAGACGTCAACGAACCCATTCCACAACTGAATTGACAGAACCAACTACAGTATTGTGGACGTAGAACGAGAATGAGTTCAGTCAGTTCGGTAAGTCAAAGTAAGGAAATGAGGAGATGGTAATGAGTAGATAACACTTCGTCGGCTGTTGATCACTTTGAGTCCAAAGTGTTCTTTCATTTTCATTTGTGCTCTTCATCTAGGACGGTAGAAAGGTGGTCCGACAACGAAAAAGTTCTAAAAACAGATCAAAGTAGTGAAGAAAGCTCGACCATCTGATCAACGGAAGGCGCGAGATGTGGATTACACCTATCGTGAAATCAGCCCCTCGACGGAGTAAATACGGCCCTCGGGTGATGTCAAAGTCCGAAAAGATAGACGACACTGGGCCTCTCCCCCTCCTCCCCCTCCTTCTCCCTCCTCCTCTCTCCCACCCCAAACCCATCGTGTGTAACCCCCTCGTCTTCTTCTTTCTGCTGCATTTTCTCCGCACTCTCAGAGAGACTCTTGATGACTTCAATCTCGTTAGACAGAGGAGCTCTCTCCATTTAACCCGCTCTCTTGCTCTCTCTAACCACAGTGAGGATATGCACGGGATCAAGGGAAGAATGGGGAAGCGCTGTTTGTGAAGGGTTCGTGACGCTTGAAGTGCAGGTCCAACTTGGAATGACGAATGGACCAGATTCGGGAGGGATTACAAGTTCGAAATAGGGTCGCCGTCTCCTCATTTCACTCGCTCTCTCATAGACTGCTGCGAAGAGATAGTGTGCGAAATGAGGAGACGGTAACTGGGATTACGATAGATTAGAAGGGAGAATAGAGTGCAGTTGGGACTGCAACGAGGAAGGGAATGGCTTGTGATTGATCACTGGCCATTCAGTTTCTTCCATGAGAGTTGGACAGCAGTTGGGCAAACGAGCACCCACGAGTGAGGAGGAGCGAATGAGGAATAGAACGGGATCAGGAATAGAATTGGGAAGAGATGCAACTTTGCAGAGATGGCGCTAAATTTAGTGGCAAGAAGGGAGAAGCTAGGCTAATTCGAGAGAGGACTGAAGCCAATGGATTGTTGTTTGAGAGGATCAAGCATGGCTGACGTATGCGCCTGCTAATTCGATGGGATTGAAGCCCGCGAACCAATGAACGGATCAGAGCAGAGTGTATACGAACGTCAGAAGATGGAACAGCGATATCTTATCCTGAGAACCACAAAACAATCCTGGATGAGAAAAGTCTGCGATAATAATCAAATGGTGCTAGTGTTTCGAACCCTAGCTGAAGGGCACGGGAAAGAAGCCCCCGAATCGATAGGATAAATCAGGATATCGCGAATTAGGCACGTGTAAGTATGCAGAGCCCTACTAATTCTCACGAATGAAACCCTCAAATATCGTTGGAATCAGCACAGAGAAGGAACTTGCAACGGGCTTCACCTCACCATTCCAGCGCTTTCTTACGGACAACAGCGACGAGAGAGCGTGCGAAATGGAGAGACGGACTCATCTTTCTATTCGAAGGAGTCAAATATGGTAGTAAACACATCGTCAATCTCTTTCTGCACCCATCTCTCGATCTAACTAGAAGCATAATTGAGGGGATGGAGGGGCGGAGAGGGAAATGCAAAGGAGGAGAAAGGCCGCAACATCTTACAGCAGAGAAGAGGCGATAAAAGAGAACCGGAAATGCGCAAAGAAATAATCGAATCGAGGACTCGGAAATCGAATTGAGCAGCAGCCAACGTGTTATTGAGAGGAGAAGAGAAAGAGGGGAGAGGTCAGAGATGGACTCTTCTCTTCTCTCTCGAGTGCTCAGATGGAGAATGAGAAAGCCGCATTCGAATGATGTTGTGGAGGTTTTACGGCATGTAGAAGGAATTTCAAAGAACTGAACTGGATGAGCCACGGACAGAATAGTGGCTGGAGACTATCATGAAATGACGCGAAGTCACGCTATCACGGAGACATGATGTGCCAAAGAGATTGAAGGGAGATTTTCAAAGATCCACACTCATCTGAGTTTCTGTGTTCCATCCCAGAAACCGGGAACATAGCGTGGGAAAAGAGGAGATCCCGATACACCGTAATTCCTTCACATACACATCACTATCAAGGAATTCATCCGGAAGAGCGAGACTGTGCAGGAGTAATGAGTGGTGGGAAGCAGAGAAGCAAGATATAATGATGCCACCCGTCATTGCAGAAGAATGCCGTTTCCGTGTAATGTCAGAGTATTCACAATGTGACATCTAAACCTCACGTCTAAAGCGTTCTTCCCCTCCCTTCTTTGTAACATAAACTGGGAAGTTTTTGTGGCAGCTGACTGGAAACTGGAAGTAGAGGCAATGGATGCGGCAGATCGGAAATAATAATATCTCTCGTTGCCTCTGGAGGGATCTACGTGGAAAGGGATGATACGGGAAGAGAGAGAGGGGAGGGATCGAGGGAGGAGGGAAAACACTGAGCCTCCCTTCCATGTGTGGTCACTGTGTCAAAATAGCATTTGATACTGGGAAAGTGACGAGGGAGAAAACTGTTTATACCGTGTATGATAAGGGTCCGATTAGATGTGTGAAAGAGAAAGAAGGAAACAAGGAGGAAAGGAGGAAGAATGTTCGGGAGAATAATAGAGAAAGAACGAACAAGGTTAGAAATGATTGCTCAGTTTTCAGGAAGATACATGAATGCAAGAAATGCAGGGTGTGAAATGGGTGAATGATAGGAGAGAGAGAACAGTCATCCCCAGAGAGAGGAGAGGAAACAATGTAACGAGATAAATAACAATGGGTTCGAAACAGACGTTTCTGTTGTTTCACATTCAAATACAGCAATGACCTAGCATGGATTTGCTCTGTTTCGAGAAATTGTCAATCGTTTATTGTTCATAATCAGAAAGTGATATCAAGAGGATGTAGTCACATGGGAGAAATGGTAGGAGAAATGACACCAGTAATTATGTCAGTACACATGGATCGGACACGTGTTTACATTCAGAGATATCAGAGTGCTTCACAGCAATAATAGAACAGGTTATAGATCCCATTATACTTCATGAGCCCTTCTGGTTTTGACATCAGGCACGAGAAAGTGGGAGCTGCGACTCTTCAATATTCTCCCCGGATGGATCTTAGACTGCTCACACGTGCTCACTGTTGTGGGACGGGCTGCAAGCATTTTTTTCGTTTCATTATTCGATTCGATACTACTGAGTCCACCTCATTGTTGATCAATTTCAATAATCGTTGAAACACATCATCAAACAGATCTAGTGAATGCATTATTCAGCTCATTATTCAGCTCATTATGCATTATTCAGTGAACAAGATAGTACCAAAATTATGTTTCTTCTATTTAACACACGAGTTTATAGACAAAGATTTTCCTGTGACAGGACCAGCTGCAGAACTGTTTATGCTACATTTCCGGTTTTTGGCCAGCGTTCATCTTTCTTCACCCATTCTCTTCTCCATTCTTCTGTCTTCCCAGCTGGTACAAACTCTGACCAGAAACCGAAGAAGTTCCGTGTTTTTGCACAGTTCTCTCTCCCAAGGATGTTCCCTCCCTTCCCTTCCCTTCCTATCACACACCACCCTCATATTCTGCCTTGCAACTGATGCAGTCTCCAAAAATAGCAGTTCCCTGCAGAGAAAGTGAGGGGGATCTCCCGTGAATGAGGGATATTCCGGACGGGAAGGTATGTCCTCTTCTTTCATATAATGGTCGTAAGCGAGAATAGCCAACTCATTCTATTCTGGATTTCGAATGAACAGATCTATTGGGGAAAGAGCAAATTCAAGTGCGTTATTTTCACATCACTCTCATCTCTTCGTCTAGACTCGTTCGGAACAGGTGGAGGGTAGTCAACAACAGAATAAAGTTCCTTCCACGTACCGACAGTCGCAGAGTGGTTCATGATGGGAGTGCATGATGAGTGATTGTCGCGTCGAGCTGAGAAATTTCTTCATAAATCAGAATATTCAGAGAAATGAATCCCGCAAGAATCAGTTTAGAACATCATTAATTATATACAAAAACTTTGTAAAACCTATCCAGTGTTATGGTTGAACCGGTTCTGGAGAAACGTAAAACAAACTAAAAATTAAACATGATTTACAGTAAAATGCTCACCTGAACCACTGGACGTCGCTCGATCATAGATGAACAGAGCGAGGTAGGCGGCGTTGAAGGAGTACTGAGAGTAGTAGAAGATCTGTAATATTGCGATGTTCATTCATGAACGTGTTTGTGATGTACCGGGTGCCATTTGTTTTAGCACCTGCTAAATCAGGTGAGCTGATTTAATTTCTAACCACTAATTCAGAGTTCGAGGAGAGTTTTTTCTTCAAATTTGCACGTATCGAATTCACACTGTTCCTCTGATGTCGAGTCAAAACAAGGTTGTACGTGCAACCCGGCATTACTCGCTTCAATAATATGCCCACTCTCATTCAAAACATCTGCTGAAGAATGAACCCATATTCTTCCTCTCACATGCTCTCTCATCAGACCTGGAGGATCAGAGAGCGTTTTAAGATCACTCTGTCAAATTTACGTGCTCTATCACATATTATTCAAAGTGAGAGAGCAAAGGAAATGAGGAGAGCGGGTGCATCTGCTCCCGTAGACAGAGTGCACCCGGTTCATCGCGTGACAAGGAGAGGGTCGAAGAGCGGGCAATGGTGTCGGACCTTCCTCATTCATGATTAACTCTCATTCTTTCTAATTATTTCTCGCCTACGGTGAAAGTGTGGACAATGGAGAGAAAGAAGAAAAATGGAGAACTGACATCATAAAATGCCAGATTGTGCCGGACAGGTGGGGGAAATGTCACATTTACTATGCTATCGCGCGCTATCTGATGAGCAAGTTGTCATGGGTTATGCAGAGAGGGCAGAAAAAGCGAGGACTCACATCAGAAATAGTCCTCAGAATGGTCATCTCGTAGCTGACGGCGAATTCATCCGAGACGAAGCCGAGGATCGTTATCAATCTGGAAGGGAGAGACGCAATTAGGGATCTAGCTAGACAATTGCTCAACAACCTATTGTGACCAGCTATTCGTTCATAATAAGGTTACTAATTGCTTATATTTGACATTCTACGCACCCTCGAACAGGATCAACTATTTGGTAAATTTTCTGACCTCACTAGCAATGTGGAACGAGAGCGATATTTCCAAACCTTCGAATATTCTCTGGCGCATTGAGGAGAATGTCGATGAGGGCTATGGCCAGCCATCGAAGCAAAGTTTTCGTTGACGATTTCTTAATTATTAATTTATAATCTTAATTATATAGATGATCTCACTTTTATATGATGCTGCTGCGCGTGTGTTTCGCTGTGCAGCAACGAGTTTTGATACCTGAACAGAGTGATATTATTAATTTTATTCTAAAATCGTACGAGGAACTGAAACTAAATCGTCCACAATATCGAAGAGTTCAATGATTCAGTGAAACGTATTAATTCCCCCGAGATTGACACAATTCCAGTAGCAATGAAACACAACCCAATCGTGTAACCAACCTCGCCGAGATCAATCTGGGAATGCTGAGCAATGTGCTGAGATCGAGATAGGCAACGACGAGGATGGGAAGGAAGAACGACCTGCAAATATTATTTTATTTGTGTTCTTGTTGTGGTTTGAGGTTGTTCGATACTGCTTCTCGTTCTGCTAATACTTTCACATAATTTTCAGGCGTTTTCTCAGAAATGATGCAAAACCGTTTCAGACTGTTTGTTGATTTCCTATTCACCATATCATTTCCGCCAGCAGCAGAAACTTGGAGATTGCCTCTGATTCGAAGAGCCAGTGCTGGATGCAGGTGTTGGTCTGAAAGAGAGAGAATCGAGTCATGCCCTCACTCTCTCCAGTTTTCTCGCTCTCTCGTCGGTTAGACGAAGCTAGGGAGCATGCGGAATGGAGAGAGTCAGACGAAGTTTCAGAGCAAGAGATCTCTGTTAGAAAATGCAGTCATTCAGCAGACGGTGCGTGATATTTACACATTTGCAGAAGCGTAGTCTCAATTGCAAAAAATTTTGCTCATTAGTTCAGCCGACTAGGAGATGAGTGAGTGGAAGGAACCATAGCGAGTAGAGTTCGAAATACGGGTAATCGTCTCTTCATTTCACACACTCTCTCACCGGTCAGAGAGGCGAGAGAGTGTGTGAAATGAAGAGACGATTACCCGTATTTCGAACTCTAATAGCGAGAACTGAAAGATGAGAAGAGGATACCTCGAAATTGAAGTCTACAGTGACCAGCAACCAGACGTTTGTTAGTGAAGCAGCGAGGGTTATCAAAGCAACCGCCTGAAGCGAGTGGAATAGCCCGTGAATCAGAGGAATCACACTTACTCGAACAGGTAGATTGAATAGCGTGTGGTACATGAGCGGCCTGTAGAGTGCGAGCCATCTGCAAATAAACACTGATAAACATTTTTCACTTATTCCAGACAGTCTCAATTTCATGATCTCTATTTTTGGTCAACTCTTCCATTTCATACGATTGAAGCTCATAGCAAAGCACCGAAATTCATCTTCCTTTTCATTACGGACTTCCAAGAATGCATTGATTGCCAGAGCGAGATAAGTTCATTTCGTGCTCATTTGAGATCTACCTTGAAATCCCCAAATGCAAGTTCTCTGCCGATTAAATTGAAGCCAAAGCATGCCAATTCCTTGACATTTCATCATTCTCTTCTCACCTCAGAATACTCATCAACAGCCAACTCCAGATGGCAACAGAAGTCGCCGTGTGCATGGAGAAGATCGATATCTGAAGAACAGTAACTTATTAATTTCGCCTCGCTCTCCCCCTTTCCACTCCTAGAATTATTTTCGAAATCGCACGCAGACGGTAAGTCGAAAACCGGATATATTTCTGTCTCGATGGCCCAGACGGACAACAATATAAGTTGTGGCCGAGACTACAGTCTGCCCTCTTGAGGCATTCCGCCCAATGAATAGATGGATTGGGGAGAAGACGTCAGGAGGGCTCATTGAGCATTACGGGATGCATAGGAAGACCGAACATGCGTGAACAAATCCGCTTAATATTTGCACTCGGTTAAATCATGCCTAATCGTTAGAAAAGGTTCAAAGGGACTAACGACATTCCAACACGACTACCTAGCCGACCGAAGATCATTTCACAATTTTGAAGGTGAAATAAGTATGAACAGTACCTTGCACACCCATCGATAGACGAATACTGAGAAGGGCAACTCGATCCCGAAGGACATAATACAGAAGAAGAGGATGGAGATGAGAGCGACCAGATCGGCTACCTAAATTAGTACTCACAATTATTAGTCAGCTATTTTGGGTATTGTAAGCATGTATGAATAACAGGCTGCTCAAATTCCAATGAGCTTCACATTTCATTCAGTGAATGCCGTCTGGTAAAATCCGCATCGTACTATATGTTATCGTATTGTGAATCATATGTGAAATGGTAAAGATACCCACAGACATAGCCAGCAGACACGCTCCAGTACCAGCCCGATATGTGTCCGGACATTTCCTGGAAGCACGACCATTATTCAGCATTCAACATTATCCAGACTCTATTCACAGGTTTGTTTTCCACATTCTAAATCGTGCTTGCATTGTACAGATAAATCCAATTGGGCTTTCTGCGGTTCTTGTGTGCGAAAAATTCTTTATCACGGATATTTTTCAATTTTGAATTGTGTTTTGCTATGATGTGATGCTCACCTTCGAAAATGGAGCATTCGCTGAAGGACGAACACATTGGCCGGAATACCGATCTGAATTGTTGGTTTTGCTGTTTTGGAAGGTTGTTTTGAATTTCGAAATTGGAATTACCAAAATAAGCAGCAGGTAGACAATGTATCCGAGGAGAACGAAGAGAGCGACGTCAATCGGAATCATTTCCGCTGTCTGGAATGACTGAGAATGTAGGCTGAATGTACAGTCTGAATCCGTCACGGATTCAACTCAATGCTTCCAGTGATTGTGGATATCAAGGACAATATTATAGGAAGAAAGGTTCTCAGAGAACTCTGGAGCAAGCTGAACCCATAGTCAAGCACGCGCGAAAGGAGAAAAAAGCAATACAACCGCATTACTGGCCTCAATCAGGGAAACCCTACTCGCTTCTGGTCTTCGGCCTGAGAAAAGGCACTCGAATCAGAATTACTAATGTGAAACAGCCTGAACGAGAAGGATAAGCGAATCAGTCGCGCTCTCAACGTAGGGATATTGCTTTTGGTCGTAGGGAGGGAACTATCCGCCATCCATCGCCTCAAAACGTTGCCTCCTCCCAACCGGAAAGCCTTCATAAATGGGTGGGTATTCTGTGAATGGGGGCATGAGATCACTCGAGGGGACGCAATGCATGTCAATCCTCCATTGCGGATTCTGCTGCACCCCAAGGCCGAAATTCATTAATTTGTAAGCGGAGACGCGCAGATGAAACGAAACTCATCTCTCTCATCGAGCAAATAATGAAACATTCGTGAGCATGCGCATTTCCACGAATGCTGCCTACGGACGGACCAAACAGGAAGAAATAGGGTGCGAAACGAAGAGGACCGGGGGTGTCTACCGAAAGCAAGCATTTCAACGGGGGAAAAGATTCTCAATAGAGGCGGTGCGCGGAGTGGAAAACACTAAAGAAGCGAGGTGATGCTCGATTCGTTTTCCTCCTCTTTCGAAGGATGGAGAGGAGGAGCCAAACCGTGAATAATCTGTATCGAAAGGAGTGAGGGAAAGGTGAATCCATGCAATTCGGACGTAGTCTAGGGACGAAGGGATTGAGGAGAACTCAGAGAGAGATCATCCGCCCTTCGTCTGCCTTGAGGAAATGCGGAACTAAGTGAGGAAATAGACCGAGACAGACCCCGTCAAGTGGCGAAAAGTTTCGAGAGAGTTGACGAGGATCTCTCTCGATAACTTTCCGGCCCTTGACCACGCCCATTTTGGATTCAAGAGTAACGGAAATTGGTAACTGAACGCGGGGGATGTTGAAATGAAATATTTTCTTCACTCTACGGGTGCCTAATCGACGGTAAAGTTGATGAAGGGACGGATCCTACATCTAGACATATCCTCTGATTTTTGACTGTTTTTAACAATTCAAACTACAGGTGGGAACCCTCCCATTCCCTAGTTTGGAACGAGAAAAATTTTCACCACAGAATCGACAGTCCAGTTGACTCGATGCTCCGTCATCTCTCCTCTCCTCCTCCCGTGCTTAGCTCGCTCTCCCCTGGAATGGTTTCTTCTTCCCTTCGAATCTCACCACCAATTTATGCGCACGAGTCTCTAGAGCTTACAGTGAATCTCGGAAAGACGAAGAAAATCTCGGAGTAAATATAGGCAGGGAAAGTAAAGGAGCCGGGCCCCGTTCTCAATGCGAAAAAGAGGAACCCGAGAGTACTGAGAAAGACAAGGGGGCGATAATACAATTGTGAGAGCTCCTCTCGATCAGTTGAAGAATTCATTGCCGTAGGTGGATGGAATGACGGGATAATGCACAAATTCGATTGAAGTGTACTCCCAAAGCAGAAGGACTTTATTGATCACGGTATTTCTCAGTTGTAGACAGTCCGAACCTATTTATGTGCACGTCAGGGCTGCGGAATACGGTAATGAAAGCGCGCAAAATGGGATTGAAAGCGAGTCGTTTATCGCAACGAAAGGGCACGATGGAATGAGAAGAGGAAAATGGTACAATTAAGGCAGCGAAGATCTAAATAGCTATCTTATATTCCGAACTGTTGTGAGAATTTCGCAAACAAGTTCGGCGAAAATTGTTAATCTTAGCGTGCGAAAACGACCATAAAACATAACAGTTTAATGTTCACGAAGTTTCAGTTGAAATAACAGTTGATTCCAAATCAATTTAACATGGCGTTTGAATAGTAATAGCAAGAGGGATCTCCGATACTCTGAATAGACAATGAGGTTTTCATGAAGGTAAAAGTGGAGTTATTTTCGAGCATGTCGCGACGAAAAAACAAAAGTAAAAGAAGCACCGGGCATAGAAAGTGAGTGCAGATCGGCCGATCTTCGATGGAGTTTCATTTCTGGTCCCGAATGGAGGGTTTGAAAGTAGTGAAATTGCCGATGCACAACAGTAATTTTGAGCTTCGTTCTATCTAAAAACAAAAGTGAGAGAAAGGAGAGAAACCCATGCAGTCTCTGTGTCAGAACGGGAGAGTGGAGCAATTACTAGAGATACTTCTTCATCAGAAGGAAACAATTATGGGCAAATTGCACTTTCATGCGGGAAAAGGGACACGCTGCAGTCAGAAAGTGAGTTTCAGCTGGTTCATGTGTGCGATTGAACTGCTCCAGTAAACATGACGCTGGAATAATAACAATTTCAATATGACGCTTCGAATGAGACACAATTAAGTAGGAGGCATCCTGCGAGCGTAAAGTGTAGTTTGAATAATAGAACTGCATGAGAAACAATCATCATCGATTTGCTTTGTTTCGGACGTTAGCAGATTAGGCAAAATCACGTATTATCGGGCAAAAATCACATCAGAAACGTTCGTCAGCGCAATAAAGGAATGAGAGTAAGAGAGTAGAGACTGACGCTATCTCCTTTCTCTCCTCTGGCCGAGTGCAGTAATTACCGAGGAGTGAGGCGCGGGCGTTGAAAATGTCGCCTTTGGCAACCGAAAGGCAGATGGTATCTGTCCCTTTTGCAGCTCGGCCCGCCTCTCAGATTTGAGTTGGCGCGTGAGAAAAACGACGGATATTGAGCGAGAATGGGGCATAATTAATGCAGCAACGGCCCCGGTTATCCCGTGTTTTAGAGTCGCCGAGGGGCACTGGGAATGGGCAGTTTTGCTAGTTCTCTGGACATTTTCTGCCAGTGGGGGAAAATTAAGCAGCCATGCGTAGAAGAAAGAAGTGACGAGAAGAACTGAGGAAGACGACGAAGAAAGAAGGAGTATTTTGGAAGACGTTGTTTATCGGAAGGAAACCGTAACCAGTGCATCGGAACGAGGAGAAAGGTTGCGAAAATAGACTGGGAGAAGGAGGAGTTGATGGGGATGATGCTATGTATGCAACACTCCCTCTCTAGCTCCTCCTTCCCTTCCTCCTTCCTCGCTAGACTAGTAATGGGAACGAAAATGAGAAAAATGAGGCGCTGTGTCTCTCATTCGGCAATTATTAATACTTAGAAATGTGTAGGAGAATATGGGGAAATACACAGTGGAATGTCTTGCACAGCGAGAATCGAGACGCGTACGGGAGTACCCGAAGAGAGGTGGTGCATATTTGGAGAGGGTTCAGTCTAGAATGGGGGCGAAATGAGATGGGCGAGTATCGTAGATCAGGTCTTCACGAGGATACTGCACGGTGCAGCAAATAGGGATATTTGGAGAGTGGAGGGTCGGGATTGGGTGAAGGTGAGTGGAGGTGTATTGGTCTTCAGGAGGGTTTGCTGCAGGGTGCAGCATGATGAGGAGTCCATTGAGCTGCGATCACTGGTTGACGTTGCATCATCACTTCGCCCACATCTTGTCGAGCAAGCCAAAGTGTCGATCGCTCTCTTGCTGCATTTCAGCCGAGTCTCGGGAGGTCTGAAAAAGATAAGTTCGCAGTTAATCTGCTAGAAGATGGATTAAAGGCTTAGATTCGTTGTTCTATCTCGTTCAGAAAATGATTCGCTTGTGCTGCGGGAATCAGGAAGCGCGAGTGTTCAGAGGAAATTCGGTTTGTTTACATAGCATCAGAATAGCTAAGAATGAAATTTCAAAGAAGAACTTACCAACAACGGGGGCTCAACCCGCATTGACCGTTGCTCCTGCTCGTCTGTGAAGAGGCAGGGCAATGCGCATCTGAATGAGGATGTTTTTTTTAATGTTTTTATGGGGAAAACAACAATAACATCTAACTAAAAAACAGCAGAACAACAACAAACCTGGCTGCATTCCTCAATGGTTTGTTCCATCCCACAGCCACGAGAGTGAATACAACAGAGTAGATGGGAACGATGAGAAGAACCAATTCAGAGTAGGGAGCGAATTTGAGGATCGAGAGAGGAGTCATCTCACTGAAGTTATTAAAATTTAGACGAGTATTCAGCAACATAATTTTAAATAAGGGTTCCTTTGATTTTTGGAGTGCTATTTTTCAGCGTCAGAGTCATCTCTATTGTAGATTTCAATTTTTTTCGAACGTTTGAACTATCTGCGAAACATATTCGAGCGAACGAAATTATCTGCTATTTGAAATTGACAATGAATACTCTACAATATTCCTTTTTTCGTCAAATGACAACATACGTCTCCATGAGTGCGAACACGAGCAGTGTTCCCAATCCGACGAGTGAGAGTGCAGCATGAACCATGACTGAAGGGATGAGGATGTGGATCATACGGATGTTTTCCTGGAAATACTCATTTCATTGAGAATTCACTGAATAGAATTTTTCATTGAATAATTCTGTCTTTTCAAGATGTTTTGCCTCAATTATTTAATTGTGTAATCAAGTTAAACCCTGACCAGCAACTGATATCTCTCCGTGAGAGTGTGCCTGGCGCAATTGACGAACTCACGAACCTGCAAATGCATCAATATTTCAGTTGTCCATCCATTCGAAATTAGCCCCAATGAGGTCACTAGGGCCCTCTCTGGCTGATGTTCTCAGAACTCTGGTGCGTTGGGGCAAGTTGCAAACAATAGCTCATGTTTCAATTTCATTACATGATATCTGATACTCTGTTTTGGCATTTCTCTCCCATGCATAATTTTCAGAACAAAGTGAACAGGCTAAACGAGTAGAAACAGCCCCAGAGCATACTTGATTCCTCCTGTTGATCTGCAACAGAGAAGCGAAAAAGATGAGGATGAATACTTCGAGGATGTTCATAATGGAGAGGGAGACAACCTAAAAAAACCATTGTGTTTGATTTCAAGATCTTCTTTGAAATATGCAGAAACAGTCACTAACCGCCGACTTGGGATGGCTAATGTAGACGGTGCAGTAATGAAGGAAACCATCGTCCGCTCGAAGGAAGAGAGAAGTGAAGGAAATGACGAGAGAGATTGTCCACTAAAAGAGAGATCGATTTACAGATTACGATTCGAATAAATATGTTTCAAAAGAGCTACAAAACGTATGAATACGGAAATCACTATGAGAAGAAGGTACAGTTCAATAAATACGAAAATTTCTCTGATTACCTGAGCGCCGATCAGTAGCAGACTGACTTTCCTGCTACCGTGCGTCTCGTAGGAGCGATACCGAATTGTAGCTATCGTTCTGAGAATGAATGATTTCGTTGAACTATGATTGCTTTATTCAGCATCACTTCCTATGTTTTGTAGAGACTCTGAATGAGAATAGGTCACACCTCTCTATGGCCAGACAGATGATCCCCGCAAGTGTTGCGTAGATTGCTAGGACAACAGGCCATCGAATCACAGCACAAGTCTGGAAGAGATCGATGATGAGATTGAACTTCCTTCATTTTTGAATACCTACTTATTTTTCATTCAAAAAAGGATGAAAGTGCTGAATGAACTTCTAATTCCATTTTAGAAAGTAAGATGGATGCACTCCGTAATCTCGGCCCTTCTCCCTCCTTCACTGGGAGCCACTTCGGAAGGATCTTTCGAAATCCCTCTCGGTTTGGATAAGCCCTTCTCACTCTGCCAGAAGCAGTGAGAGGATATTTTGGATTTTTTCGGTGGGATACAAAGTAAGAATAGCCAGGATGAAAATGCATTCCGGAAATAACTAGAAATGTAAAAGGATCCTATAGGACACACGGTAGTGGGAGGGAGGCACGTTTGTGAACGTTGAGAGGGAAACAAGAACACGAATAGGGATGGCAAATTAAGAGATTTATCTTCTCATTTCGCATAATCCTAGCCTCTCTGACCAATGAGAGAGTGCGTGAAATGAGGAGAGGAATTCTTCATTTGCCATCGCTAACCACGAACCTTTGCATCGATAATCGCGTTGCATCTATCGTCCATGCTGACGGTTCGGATGAAACTAAAATAAAGTGAACTTATCAGTTTGTTGTCAGCGAATCTATTGCTAATGGTGTCATCCGACTCTGTGAGAACTCCGTTGCTAATTCTCTTTTTCTGCAACAATGAGATGGGTTGCATTTCTTATTCGAACACACGCTCTCTCTGTCTCTTCCATAATAAAGAAGCCCATCTTGCTGCAGAATTGCACAACTCTCACGTAGTCTCGCTACTTTCACGTAAGTTCTCCATAAGTGGAGTAATAACATTCAGCAATAAACATCTTTCCAGTAATGAAGACTGAAACGACTGACTTGTAAATGGCGATGAAGAGCAGTTGAGCGCAGGCGATAATGGCTGCGATGGAGAGAGAAGTGAGAGAGAGACGGAGGTTGATGTGCAGATTGCTGAAATGGTATTCAATTAGAATCATATGCGGAATCATTTTCTTTGCAACTTCTCTTCTTCTTCTCAGAAGTTTCAATCATGTGTTTCACACGTTCTACATTTTCGTTGAATTCGTGGGAATCTTGATTGTGTTTCGTGCGATATGCACCCGACCTCACGTGAGCAGAAGTTTCAACAATCCGTTGATCAGCGGCTAATGCTTCTCATAGATAATGCATACCTCGAACTCCGATGTTGCAGTACGTAGATGAACAACGAGCATGCGAGCAAACCAGAACACGTGAAGAAGACGTGCACGATGCGGAGTGTCTGAACGGATTTGGATTGTGGAAGTGATACTCTCTCGAGTTTGCATGAACACTTGCTTCTTTGATCGCTGTGCAAGTGTTCGAACATTTGGGCAGTCTGTGATCTTTATATATGGTCAGATAACTTTAGAAGTTTGAACGGAAATAGAAGCTGCAGTGTAATCGGATACGCAGCGCCAAATCTTTGAAGGCCAAATGTCCAGAAATGCTTCAGATTCTAGAGTTTCATTCTTGGAAAGTGTGAGATTCTGGCTAAACCAGCTGATCTTCCTTTATTTAGACAATTCTCATTTAGATCACGAGGAAAGACGGGAAGAATGCACCCAATGACGCAGACTCTTTGTTGATTCACCGGTGCTTTTCCTGCTGCAAAACTTCCAAAAACGGCTCTGCTCTAGCCACTTCTTTCTTCCGGTTTTGCAAGACTTGGGAGTTGGTGTTGCAAATCTGAGCGCTCGTTCAAGCAACGCTGAAGGACATGAAGTTTTTGATATTGAACAATTACGGTTGTTTTCGCCTATCGATAAGGTCCTGTGCCACTCTTATTCCTTCAAATGACAATGAAGCGAGCTGCTGAGATGCACTCCTGTTTTCCCTGCCAATCAAGAACCCTTCAAGGGCATCCCTCTCAACGATTCAGATATCAAGTTGACGAGTAATTGCTGGCATTCCGTCGTTTAGGTCTTTGTCTTTCTTCGAGAGAACATTTGCAAAATTTTAGACAGCCTGGCCATATTGGGTGCATTGACTTCCTTCTGAATCCTTACACCCTGTTTCCGTTCTACTGAGCGAGATCTTCAGTTTCATCGTGCACCAACCTGCATCAAAGCCGTTGTTGCCGTCAGATAACTCAGCTCGCAGTCGGGTTCAGAGTAATTCGATATGGCAATGGAGTCAAACATTCCCTGAAGGGAACAAGATGTTTACTCCAGATTCCACGATTGATAACTGACTTGGATGGACAGCATTGCGAATTCACTGCTTATTCGAAGGTCGGAAGCGACGGTGGAATGTGCTGAAAAAAAACACCATTCGTTTAAAGACATGATGAGCGATCACAGGCCGAATAGGAAAAACTGGAGCATATAAAAAAGCCGTATAAAAAGAGCGCGCAATCTTCATTCGCCTAGATTAGGGTCTGGAGAAGGATGGATCTCCTCCAATTTCCTGTTCCCTTGCCGATTTGGGAGACAGAAGAAAGAAGAGCACTCTCGTCCTTCGTCTGTCAACCCTACTCAAGCTCAGGACAATCCCAGGCCACAAATGAACAGCGCGTAACAGGAAGCGGGCTCGATTCGTGCATTCCTACAGAGGAATTGACGCCAAGTGGCAATAAACTTGCGTGCCTGTCTCGAGCTGTTAGCTTATTGTGGGATGTGTCGGAGGAGAGACGAAAGGCAATGAGGGAGATGGAAAGAAGGAGAAAACGGGACACGGGATATAAACAAAAGCAGGAGTCTGACTAGGAAAGAAAGATGAGGAAGTCAAGTCTGAAAATGCTTCGTTAGACGCGAGACAAACTTCCAGAATTCTTGGAAAGCGCATCACTCAAGAGATGAATGGACCAATGTTTCTCAATATGAGAGAAGAAGACTGAAAGCTAGCGGAACGGAGAGGAGATGAAGGATGGGAGGAGAGAGGGGATCTGACATGGGAAAGGAGGCGGAGGGAATACGAGATATGGATTGAGTGCGCAATCCGAGTAGTACTCACACGCGAAAAGTCTCGTGGATTGAGAGAACATGCTTCCTTCCCCTTCCCCAAAAAGGAGAAGAAGGATAGGGAATGGAGTCCGAGTTGGAGAGGGAGAGGGAGTGAGGATAAGAGATGGAGGGAAAATAGGAAATAATGAAGTAAGGATGAGTGACGAAAAAGGGAGGAGAAGGAGGAGGAGAGTAGGGAGGGCAATCGGGGAGGAGAAGGAGGGAAGGAGCACAACAGGACTGTGGTTTAGGGTGGGTGAATTGCGAGGGAAGGGAGGGAAAGAGGAAACTTCACACGGGGAAACAGATGAGAAAAGGACGATTTTGTTCTCAGGACACTTGGATGTTCTCATCTGAGAAAGACAATAAAATTGTGAGCACTCATTTTATCGCTACGGGTGCTTCAGGGAAACGAAGGAGGAAGTAGAGGAAGAGGGAACTATGAATGACCGGAATTTCTCTATTTCGCGGCAGGACGCATGCAAACGAGGTAGGAGGATGGGATTGAATGTGATTTGGGTAAAGCAAAGACGTCCCGACTGAGCATCAAAAGAATACGTGAGGATGCATCGGAGAAGCGTCGCGTAGTAGTAATACTGAGATTGCGGGGCGATCTCACTCACCAATTCATGAGATACTCCTCCTCTTCTCGATTGGACTGCTCCTACGAGTGAGAATAGACCACGACCCCTCAATCTTCCTTAGTGCTCTCGTAGGAGAGGAAGTGAGGAAGAGAGAGAGGGATAGAGGAGGGAGGAAGAATGACTGAGGAGGAACAGTACTAGAGGGGGAGTACGCTCTGTCTGAGAGAGCACTGGCTAGACTTTCTGATTGACGAGAGAGCATGAGGAATGGAGAGAGTCAGACAATCCGTGCACTGAGGGCGATGATACGAGAAGTGTGGGTGGGTGAGACGGAAATGGAAGAGTTGCGTACACAAGAGGAAATGGGGAAAGCAGCGAGGGTGGACGGTAAATCAGTCAGTGTATGTACCCTAGACACGTTTTATGGTTGCCATCAGCTTAAAATGTAGCTTTCGCGATCAATGATACAAATGATGAAACAAGAGGCATTCAATCAGTTTCAATCAAGAGATTCCACAACGTATTCAGGTACGAACTCTAAGAGCCATGATAGATAATGAAAAAGAGGTAATTGATTGCAATACAAGCTCTGGAGTGGGGCAATAAGTGATCTTCCGCGAGGATTCCTACACAAACAGAGGAGAAGACATTGAATCGAGAGAGAAGAGATCGGAAGTATCGAGACGAGCCAATGGAAAGATGTTATCAATCGAGAGGAACACTTCAAAGAGAACGATGAGTAATCGGAAAAGCATGACAAAGAACATTTCTCTCTTGAAAACTGCACGTTTCCTTGAATCTTCGAATGAACGGTAAAAATACGTCTCTCAAAGACAATACAGAATGGCCCAGTGAAAACGATAGGCAATCAGTGAGAAAGGCGAGAAACCAGGGAGAAAAAAGAGATTTTTAAAATATGGAAGAGGAAGGGGAAAACCGTCGCATGACGGGGATACTCACTGTTGTGTGACTGGCTGCTACCAGCACACGATAAGCCGATTTGAACCTACTCGTGAGAGAGAAATGAGCTGACGGAACTGTGATAGGGAACCAATGAAGATAATGTGGCCTTTCGTTCCTTGTTCCGCTGTACCTTCAAATTTGCCATTGATAGAATGAACGCAGAAGGCTACAAATCAGCGCGAAAAAAACAATACACATTAACAAAAACAAGTTTTACATATAGTGATACGTGCAGACAATCTGATTACGTGTAAATCCAGATTTTATTTTCTCTCAGAATGAGAATCATTCCATTCCTTTCCTCATTCTCCTCTTTTCGCGCGGCGATGAACGGTCGATCGAGCATTCTCCTCTTTTTATTGTGAGTGTTTTGCACCGTTCTTTTCGATTGGTCTAATCATTATCAGTATTGATTCATGCCGATATCTTTAGCTGATTAGGGAAAGTGCCTCCACATAGAACTAGAAGATCAAGCCTGCTTCAGCTAGAAAGACCAAAGTTCGGACACAGTTCATTATTTCTCTAAGTAAACGGCACAGATCACAACTGTCCGAATAGCGCTTATGTTCCTATGAAAAAAGATTTAAATATCCAAGTTTTGCTTGTGAATAGTACGAACTCTTTGATCAGTATCAACCAGGAAGATCAAAGATCAAATCTCATTCAGTTGGCTCCTCTCTCTCGGTCTCTCGAAGAACGACGACCTTTTGGAAGTGACAAAGCCTTTCCAAGTCGTTCCCATGCATTATTACATGAAAACTGCGCTCTCAATCGAGTCGGTCCCTGGAGCGGAGGAGAGCCTCGCTGGTGAGATCTTTCAACTGAAAGGGTACAACCTTTGGCAATGTCAGATCAAAAAGAGAATTTACTAATCCATCGCATATTGTGCTTGACGATTATCGCTTTTCCGAGTTTTAACATTTTATTCTCGATTACTAAGTTAGTAGTGCGTCCCATTCTAAAGTTTTCCACCATATGATAATGCTAATCACTAATAAAAAAGAATTAAAATGATTTGGTTGAGGGTACACGGTCTCGTTGTGGCAGATGCATCCATGGAGTCCGAGGCAGCCCGATCATCTATTGGGGAAAGCCGTATTCAAGGGAGATGCAATGGTTCCGGAGTCGCAACGTGATTACACATATGTCGCTTTTCGAGTTTCGAAACTAACATTAAAAAAAAAGTTTTTTAATGCCCAAAACCGTTTTGAGTTCGGTATGCAAATACAAATAACCAAACCACTTGCAGTTCTCTCTGAATGCGAACAGATGCTTGGATTCCTCACGTTCAGGTCCGGTTTGACTGAATTATCGATTGGATGAACCCTGTATTTTTCAGGAAGTTTCTCTACCTCCAAGTCAGCAAAACGGTTCAATCCTCTGAGGAAATGTCCGAGATCATTCATTTCTTGAAATTATTTTAAAAATGCAATTGAAAATTGATTTAAATAATCCGTTTCAGTAAGTGTCTGACACTCGGTTACTATGATTTCGACTTCCCTCTCAACGGAACTTTCACTCTCAGCAGAAAAGATCCAAGGTTCGGGAACAACATCTTCACTGAAATTCGTTGTCTTTTCAGACTCGGTCTATGCGCGAAATTGATGCCTCCTGTATTGGATGAAGTGACATGCAGAGCTACTGATGAGGTTATTTCTGAATTTATAACATTAATTAATAAAATATATGCAGATGCCCTGAACCAATCGCCGACAATGCTCAATCCACAATTTACAAGAGCATTTTTTTCCGGAAAATAAACGATTTGATGTAACTGTGTTGTTTATCTGCACTCTCATGTACATTTCCAATTAGCTTTACATCTCCTGAAAGCACTGCTTATAAGCAGCAGTGAACATTATTCCCCTCTCCTGCCCCCATTCCAACTCATTCTTTCCTCTTTCGTCTGTTCTCCTCCTCTACTGTTTACTCCAGGAGAGAGAGAACCAAAGCGCGCTCCTGCCTCTCGTTCCCTCTTTATTTCCTCCTCCTCACTACGGTCCTCCACCTCCATTTCACTGTTCACTATTGTTCCCTTCCCTCTCTCAATCTGAATCCTCTCTGTATCTCCCTCTCAATCGTAGTAAAACGAGCAGCGAATTGGGGCGAGGATGTGAAATGGAATACTTCGAAAGAAGGAAAGGGAGCCAGAGGAAGGGATGAAAGCTGTTTCCAGAGGGAGGGACGGGACGAATTAATTGAGCGCGTCCGCAGGGACTCATGTATTATCGCCCCAACTTGGATGCACAACCATTTAGCCGTTTTTGCCTCGAAAGTTGCATCTATCTCGAGATTTTCTCACCAGGAGGCCTTTGATCTAACGGATTCTCATCCCATTCTTGCATGTCTAATTCGCTCTTCCGGCCATGTGGCATGCTTTAGAAAGCACGTAGAGCGCCTTTGTGTCTGAATGCAGGTAACATCTAATCCACATGACTTCGTTCCACCGACACAGATTGCTCATTATGAAAGGGATGTGAATCGAATCGGGATTGATGATGGATTATTGCACAGTCTCATCGGCATGCTCTGCGCCTGCTTGATGTTGAATTCGTCTACGTTTCTCACCTAGACTTTTCGAGGTTGCAGACGTTTCTCGCTGCTTCGCCTCCATTGTCCATCGTCCAGACTGAGACTCGGGCCGAATCTCTATCGATGTCACATCTTCCTCTCCCTTCGTCTTCTTCTCTTAGTTAGATTGTGAGAATGAGAGGGAGGAGGAGGGAGTGTGAGATGGGGGGATGGATAGTGGAGAGAGTCAATGGAGAGAGAGGGAGGGAGACGAAGGGTGAGACAAAAGTTGGGCCTTCCCCTCTCATCATTCGATGCTGCTGCTTTCCCCTTTTTGTGCTGTGTTGTCTCCTTGTTTTGTGGGCATCCATCACTCACTTTAGCTCGCTGTTCCAGAGAGAGAGAGCGGAAATATCCCCACTTTACCTCGAAGCGATCGCTCCACTACAACGTATTTAGAAGACGCACGCAGTATTTCTTGTTTGATTTTTTCTTTGGTTCGTGGTAGATATTTTACATGAGATGTAAGAAGGAAGGGATCATATTCACATGCTCTTCTCTCATTTCCCTCCACTTCATAGTGTCGATTAGATTGTACTAGTCGGACTGGATCAATCCTCCCTAGGGGTCATACCCTCAAATCTGGGAAGAGAAGAGGGGGGAGACATGCATACTTCTTCTCCTCCCTCTCTTCCATGCGACTCCGAGTCCTTCTCTAGTGCACAATCGTCCTCTTTTCCATAAACTCCCGTCGTTTTTCTTCGTCTTCTCCCCTATTCGAGAGGAAGTTCAGACAGAGGAGAAACTGCCCCATTCTCTCACATTTCTCCGGTTTCGACCCTCCTGCTTCACCTGAAATATGCAGGACCTCCCACTTCTCCTCGTTGATCAAAGTTATCGCATTTGCGCTCTTGGTCAATTCGAAGTTAGCCGCTAGCGAGCCGGAAATCTCAGTCGCTGCGCCCATTAGTCCTGCGGCCCTCGATCAGTTTACACCTCGCAATTAGTCAATCGGGCTTGCTTCTATCCTTTGATCGTGTCGTCGAGAATAAGATCAACGGCTTACCTCCTGATTTATCGTGATCTCTCGTCGGTCCAAGAAGCGAGAGAGCACGTGAAATGGAGAGAGTCAGATCAAGAAGAGAGGAAGGAGGAAGAGTGTTGTGTGTGGACATTCAGTCCTCCCGGTGGCAATAGAGAGAGAGGGCGGAAAGAGAGACTGGGGGATGGATCACAACAGTTGTGTCGTCTTCCACTGCTATCGCGCTATCCAGCTGATCTTTTTGCCTTCCTGCCTTCCGTTATCCCATTCACTTGAGAGAGATAGATGAGACGGGCAAAAAGTGGGAAGGAATGACTTCCAGTTGATGCTTTTATGCCACTCGCTGTCTGCTCGTACCAATGTTCTTGCTCCTTTCTTTACTCTGACATGTTTTGTGACATATTTAGCGAGTATTTGCGTCTGATCCGAGATAGATCGATGGAGAAGTGGCGTAGCCTGACCACTCTCTAATCCTCGTGAGCGCGATCTTCTGGTTGCATTTCGTCGTGTTTCGGATCGAATTTCGCGACTCAGCTGACATTGTTTCAGATCTGAAGAACGGCAGAAGAAGAGGGAGGAGATGGGATGAGCGACATCGGTATGTTTAGTTCATTTTCTATTGCTGTAGATAGTATGAATTCATTTTTAGCGCAGTGCCTATTCCTGCCACTGACCATATGCGTAATACTGAAACCCTTCTTGCATCCGGTCTCTTCTCTGAAAAACAAGATAATTAAATAAGGGAATGGAGGAATAAAAATAGGATTAATTGCAGACGAGTCCCGAGTGAGGAAAGTGCTGGAGGAGCTGAGGAAGAGGAACAAGAATAATGAGGTCACTCAGCGGATCTCGTTTACTATGAATAGACGTTTCAGTGCAGAATCAACTAAAATTTTGCAGAAAATTATGTTAAAACTTTACAAAAACTCAATTACAACAGGCGTTCGGCTAGTTTATCGCCCGGAAATGTGGGAAAGCGAACAATAAATAGATCATTGTCAGGTGGCGGCGGATATTGCACGACTAGAGGCTCTCCTCGACCATCCTGTCTTCAGGAAGAACAGTGAAAAGGCGAGTTGAAGGGAAGCTAACAGTGTTCATCGCACTGTGCAGAAAGTGATGATCACGCATTGAAGCTTCATTGAAGATTTGAATGTCTTTACAGAGAAAGAAGATCCCTCCGATCCCTCCACCCAAACCTCTGCAAGAGCCAGTGCGGAATGAACCGAGCACATCGTTTGAGAAGAAGAGTAGTGCGTTCCTTGCTCAGCTATTCAATATTTTAGAAATGTTTTGCAAGCGAATCACAGAAAGACTTTACAAAAATGAAAGAAATTATGGTTACAGGTCAATCGTCACTCCTCACTAACTCCACTGCCTCCCATCCTCACCACACGATCTCTCGACCTCCAGTGGAAGCATTGAGACAGGCTATCCGAGGAGTGTTAGGGCCCTATATCACTCCTAATCAAGTAAGACCATCTACCAGGAAACAGAAACTGACAGTGAATATTTCAGAAAGTAGTCTACGTCGAGTTAGAGGACATTTCTACATGGAACCCGGGTATCGAAGAAGAGACGGTCAGATTTTATCGACTTCGAAAATATTTTGGTTAATTTTAAAATTTAAACTTTACAGCGAACAACAGTCGACGGTCAACAGCACGTCTTTCTCAAATTCAAGGCACCATCTCTCACAGCGCCCAGGTACGCTTTCTTATTGATTGAAACAATCGGAATTCTGATTATCATTGTATTTTACCTGCTGCACTGGTCATTGACTAATTTACTGCGCATTTGAAAGGCGATTTACTCAATTTTACCGTCCATGCAAGCCTGTTGTTCCATGGCAATCGATTGATCACCTCTCAATCCTTCATTCCTCTCAATCGTGTCTTCTTCTTCTTCTCCACCTGTTCTCTCATCACTCTTTTCTTGCCAACTCACTCTTTCTCCCGTCCATTTTACTCTGATCGCTCATTTATCTTCGCCATTTCACTACTACTCACGACTTCGTGTCTTGTGCCACTCCTTTAGAAAATTAGAGATTACTCGGGTTTCTGGGGATCATTCAGCTGATTTCCAACATTTTCTCTCTGACGTCATTCGAGTTGAAAGATTGCGTATGGCTGCGAAGATTACAGTGCTGTAGGCCATCGGGAAATAATATCTCAATCGCTCAACCAGCACTTTGTGTTCCCTCTCTCGCTTCACTTCCTCTCTCTCTCTCTCTCTCTCTCTCTCTCTCTCTCTCTCTCTCTCTCTCTCTCAAATGCATCCAATCTGTTCTATGGAGGGAGAAGCGAATCTCTTGAAGCTTCGAAATGAAACGGATCATCAATCTCAATAAACTGGCAGAGAGACGGAAGCGTAGTTTTTCGCCTCTATTCTATTGCTCATGGGAGGAATTTAGTGTTCGAAGCAATAAACTCGAGAGCACTACTAATCTTCAGTGTCGTTTTGACTGATTGCCGTCCATTTTTACAAGAGGGTCTCCCTGTTTTCTCTCTTCCTCCCTCCTCCTCCTCTCCCTCTTCATCCTCTTCATCAGACAATTACTTCGTTAGGCGTGGACGGGTGGACATGTGTAGAGGGAAGGAGGGTCCGTCTCCGTTTTATGGGCTCTGCAAGTGGTCAGAGAGGACGAGAGAGCGGGTGAAATGGAGAGAGTCAGAGAGGGAGAGGGGAAGAGAAAGAGAGGGAAGACCCCACTGGTCGCCTCAACTGCTCCCTCCGTCCAACGACCCGCGTCTACTAGATTGAATCGAGACTGGGCACGGAATTGGACCCGGAGGAGGAATTTAGGCTCTGTTAGCGCCCCTCCCTCTCGCGTGCCGTGTGAACATTTGCAGCTCACGCTCAATCATCTTCTTGCTTCTGAAAACTGAATCTATTTGTGATTCAAAATGAAGCTTCGCTATGTAGAATACTTTGTAAGCACCTGAGCAAACTCGACATTATTTTCTGTCTAGATCGGCGAACAAATCGGGCGCGCGCACTCCAGGGAGGGTTTCTCTCTCGTTATTCCTCTTCTCTCTTCCTCAAGGGCTTTTCTATTCTCGTTACCACGGCACGTCACAGTTTGTCGTCACGCGAATTACGATTCTTTCGCCTCGCATCCTGCGATTCGCGCGCGTCTCGGGTTTCCGCGTTGCTGCTGGGCTGATAATCTTTATGGCTTGCTCGATTTTTCTTTTGCATCGCTTCCACCTCGATCTAACGCTTTCAACTGTCTGCCTACCCCAACTCTTGCAAATATTTTATTTGAATTCCACAGATCCCTCTCGTACTCATCTCAGACTTCCTCTCCGAGCTCAAGAAGCTCGCTGCAATTTGTCCCATACTTTCCATCCTTCCTGTCGATCCCTCAGACTTCTCCGGACTCTCATCCTCTTTGGGTCAAGAAAGGCTCGCAATTTGTCGCATAGTTCCATTCCAATTCTTCCCGCCGATCCCTTTCCCACTTCTTCTTTCCTCCGGGGGTCAAGACTCCTCGCTGCAATTTGTCGCCCATGGCGTGCGCATCCCATTGTCGTCTTCGTGTGTACTCGCATTGTGTCTGAGAGGAAGAGGAGCGACGAGTACATTATGAGATGGGACCCACTCTCTTGATTTGATGTGTTCTCTCGTCGGATAGATCGACCCAGAGAGTAGAGAAGACGGAGAGAGCGAGAACATTGCAAGCAGGGAGGAAATGAAATCGGGAGGAGGAAGGGCGAAGGGCAGAGAGGAAGGGAGAGTGAGGGAGGGAGGGGGGAGGGGGAGGAGAGATGAGGGGAGGAGAGACAAAGTGGAAGAGTCTCTCGATGAATCTGTTCATCATCAACCACAATTCATCTCAAGAGCCCTTTGTCTTGGCTTTTTCTAACTGGTTGCGATTTTCTCAACCTTTTTTTCCAAACATTTTGGGATTTTCACAGCTATCATTCCAAAATTGCTATTGCGTTTTTTCGTATCCGATAGCCAAATGTCAATGAATACTCGCAAAAGATAATGGAATTTTGTCACCCTTAGATGGCGTTCGATAGCTTCTCCATTTTCTTCTCATCAACTTCGTTTCTTCAAAGGGGCTCAGAGGGCAGGGAAAGGGAAGGAAGGGTACTCAGTCTATGAATGACTCTCCTCCTTCTCCTCCTCCCTCCTTCTTACACCCTGATGGGTGTCATATAAGAACCCGTCGCAACTTCTGATGTTTCCTCCTTCTCGCGTTTCCTCTTGCGAACGCTAGGGCTGCATTTACCTACCCCTAAATTAGCTTGCAGGGGTCTTGGACAAAAATGTACGTTGTTTCCTGATCTTAGTTTTCTTATCCAACATTTTGTTGCAGTGATTCTCTCGTTCAGTGTTGACGTAGTTCAAATTCGATCCAACTTCAAATTGTCATCTCAAATTAGGAAAACTGCTCCTAGTATGAGTTGCCATCAGCAACGCTCATCAACTACGATCCTACGCTTGATTTTTTTGCGAATAGTACGATCCAGTACCAATGCCTAGTTGCTACGTAGCCACTTCTTTTCCTATTGTCTTCCTCTCCTCCGTTTCTCACTACGCCCCATTGCCGATTCAGCACCTCCTCTTCCAGAAGGAGAAGATCTAGGCAATGAGAAGAAACGTGAGCTGAAATATGCAGCAGAAAGAGGGAATAGGAGAGACTAATGAGGGACGCGCTAATTACCTCTATGAATTCTCATCGTTCTTGAGCTCTTTTCGCGTTTTTCTCGGAACTGTCGCAGTTATTGGGAAGAGAAGCATAGACGAGGAAGAGTTGACGACCCAGAGGCAGCTCTCTTTCTCTCTTCGGGAGAGTTTGATTGGCCATATTGGAGTGAGACACGAAAGAGAGGAGAAAAGAGAGATATGAGGCTTGCATATTCAGTAAGCGAGGGGCAGAGAGAGGAGAGGGAGGAGAGAGAGAGGAAGAAGGAAGGGGAAAAAGAGGGAGTAAGTGACTTGAGTCCCCCAATGTATTTCTTTACCTATTTTTCAACCGTGCTATTAGCTCCGTTCGGTATCGTAAATAGATGGATATTACGTTGAAAGGGAAGAGAAGAGACGAAGTTTATGAGCTCTCGTCGCTACTACAAATCGATTCGGTCAGACGTGGGAAATGATTTGGCTAAGCTTCTCTTTTCCTCCTCCTTCTTTCCCTCGAGCGAATGACACTTGTTCGTCCCCTTCTCTTCTACTCTCGCCCTTCGCTTTTTGTTAGAGCATTCTAAAAATGTAGCCAAACAAAACCTTTGCTATTGTTGATTTTGCAATTCAACCGTGTTCAGCGTTCTCTGTTTTGTTTTGATGTTTTGATGTTCATCCGTATGCTTACAATGCTCAGTTAGGCGTGCGAAAGATTGTGTTTCACTCGTTGCATTTCTTCGAACGAATATTTTCTGCTCAATGAATCGTTGTTGAATGCACATAGGGAAAACTCCTATTCTACGTGAGTGCACGAAAATTCTTAGAAAAATGTCTCCCTTTACTTACGCCTTGGAATGTTGAACGGTTGCTGATATTTGATAATTTTTTCTCCTCTTACTTCACTTCTTCAGTAATTCCTGTTCTTCCTAAGTCGAGTTATTTATTGCCCAGAGATCAGCCGTGCTCTTTCTAACCACCAATTATATTCCTCATCGCCCTTTTTATGTGAAGCACAGATCAGCGTTGAAAACAAACGAAACACATTTCTGCAAAACTCCTTTCAAACCTGAAAATTCGCTCATCACGCTCATTTCTTCTCATTTAACCGATTTCCTTGCAGATGAGATCGTTCCTGTTGACCATTGTTCTAATTTACTTCATCTTGAACCTCTTTATCTCGTCTAAGCAGATCCCTCTTGCAGAGACCATCAGCGCGTCCGACTCTCGGACTGTCTACTCGCCCTCGTTCCCTCCTCCTGCTCCTCCCCTCCCCTCCTCTTCTCTCCCCTCCATCCATCCACTCGATGCGACCGACTGCATGCAGCACTTGCAGCAGCTGCAGCTGAAGGAGAGGAGAAGAGAGAAGAGAAGAAGGGAGAAAGGAGTGTCGTCCTCGCACTCCTCCGCACGAGGAAGACCATGGTGGTGAGTAAAGCCTTATCTCATGCTGAACTTGAACGAACAAACTCGATTCGATGGTTTGAAATGGGGCCAAAAATGCTCAAAAAGCAGTTCATAAGCAAAACGATGATGAGGATGAATGAGGGAAACGGATCTTGTTTTGAAACTGGATCCGATGGCTTAAAATAGAGGTGGATTGAAACTGAGCGAATCAAGATTGGAAAATAGTGCATCAGAGTGGAAAACTATGAAACGAAAAGTGGAAAGAGTTTAGGGAGCCCTATCATTTGACAGAGAGTGCGACCAAAGCGCATTGATCTCTAGGAGAAGGCGGTCCCTCCATTCCCGATCACCTTTCTTCTTTCCTCTCTCTATTCCTCCTCCCTGTCTCCTTTAACTCGTCAGGCAGCAGCATAGTGAAGACGTGAGCAGCAGT
>LS504317.1:68725-142044 GCA_900490845.1 Pristionchus japonicus | reverse complement strand
ACCTTCCCCTCCCTCTTCATCCCTCTAGCACTCTTCTCTCACAAGAGAGGCGACTGATTGTTTCGACTATTCGGGCCTCCCAGATGCATTGTTCCCTCATTTTGTTGTGTCTTTCTTTCTTCCTTTCGACCATCTCCTTCCATTTTATTGTCGTCCACCACTCATTCCACTCATTCGATCCCCTGTCTGAGTCCTCCTTTGCATGCAGGAACTGGTGTTGAGAAGTAGAAGGAACTGAAGGAGAGAGGATGTCGTTCGCGAGAAAGGTATTCAAAGATCTCATGACTCATGTCATTAGTTTCATTGATATCAGTGATATGACAACGTTGTTTGGAATTCTTAGGATGCAAAAAGGGGCCAAGTTAGGCTCAAATTCTAGTCGCGTGAACGCGAGTTGAAGCGAGTCCAGATTGCGACGCTTGCTTGTCATTCCCTCTTCCTCCCTCTCCCTCCCTCTCTCTCACCCCTCAAAGTCGAAAAGAGGGCTAAAACCCAATCGGAGCTCCGCTCGCGTTGAGAAAAGTGACAATCCTCCGCACTTCTTCTTCCCTCTCCTCCCTCAATCATGTTAGCCTTTGCGCCCTCCATGCTGGGGAAGGACGCCTTCTTCATTATGAGACAGTATGAGGTACATTTATCAACGACTGGTTTATTTGATGACGTGCAAGGCCCAAAATGAGCCAAAGTACGAGGTAGGCCACATCCGGGCTAAGAAAGTCTCAAAATGCATCCAGTCCTTCTTAGGATGAGGATGGATTAGAGGATCTAGAGGGAGCTTCGCAAAAAGGAAGAAGAGGGGAGGAGGACCCTCTTGAGGGGAGAGAAAGTTTCAAGCGTTTTTGGCAAGTTCTTAGCAAGGGGAGTAAACAAAGAGGGGTTGATATTCTTTAAAAATATATAATATAATATAATTAATAAAAAACTATTTTCAGTTAACCTCGGAGCACTGTCAGGTGGAGATCGTGCGGTTGCCGATGGATGACAGTGGATTGGGTGAGCCATTTCTCGCTCACCAATTGAGTTTCAGTAGCTATTCAAAACCGGTCTGTCCACATTCCAGCAATAGCTCGAAGATCTTGATTTCAGAACCACAATAATGAGTCCATTGCAGGTTTCGGCATCGTTGGAGGCGCGTCGACGGGTGTTGTGATCAAGACTGTCCTGCCGGGTTCACCAGCTGCTAAGGTGAGTATTTCAGCCTTGTTGGTATCCATCTTGTGGTCTCTAACTTTGGGCTAAAACTTTGGGCTATGAAACAGTGTATTTCGTGCTATTCTGTCGTAGCTCAAGCAAAAACTAGGAAGCGATCAGTAATCGATCACGTCGAAGTGTCCGTTAGACGAACAGATAAACAGAGGATCGATCAATCATATTTGAAGGGAAGGGAATAGGAAGAAAATAGATAGAGAGATGGATGAGCGAGTAATAACTTGACAGCACATGCGCTCTCGTAATGAACAGAAAACGGAACCACAATCGAAACGACAATCATCGTTATTTCGAAGACTTTACATCCAAGATAGTCTAATTCACCATTCTCAGGACGCTCGACTCCGACCGGGCGACCACATTCTGCACGTCGGGTCGATGAGTACACAGGGACTGTCGTCGCAGCAGGTTGGTTGATCGTTTTCAAGTCTGTGGAATGACTGTTCCTCCACTGCGAGATTTGCCCCTTCAATATTTGCCGACGATGTGAAACCAGTGATGTAAGTGTCTATTTAAAGTGCAACCACTCATTCCCAGGTTGCGACAATTCTCCGTCAGCAGGATCGATGCGTGGAGATGATTGTGGGACGGCCGATTAATTTTAGCGATCGACCGCCGGATACACAGAGTAAGTGCTAATGCAGTTCTGAAAGAACGAGAAAACTGGACGTGTTGACGATTGCTTCAAGGAAATCGTTGCTTTGAATACTGTCTCTCTAAGCGAGATCATCGGATCACTGTAGAAAATGCTGATGACGCTCATTCATTGCTCATTTTCATATCCTCTAGAGAGTGAATTCCATGAGAACATAAAAACACTTCTGAATCACACGCATAAAAACAGAATGATAAGACATTCTTCGCAGCCTACGTTCTCCCCATTCTACCATTATCAAATGTTTTCCATTTTCAATCAATCCAATCACTGCAGCCTGCTGGACGATGCCGACGCGTGCCGCACTCAATCCGCAGTTGTTGGAGGAGAGTGTCCAGAGGGCCGCTGCACAAGCCAATGGTCTGTTCTGAATTCCCCTTTTCAAGGACTGTTCTGTTCAACTTTGTATGAAGACGCATATTCATTGTAGAGAAGAACAGGGATTTACAATGCTTTGAATTTTAATTTCGCAGGTTCAACGAGCAAGACGACCAGCACGAACTCAGTCAATAGTGGATCAACGGTCGCCGTGTCGAAATCGCCCGAACAAGTAAGAAATTGATTTTTGTGAATTCAAATACGGGGTCGCTCAAATCAGAATTGAAAGCATCAAGCGCTTCTATGGATTTTGTGAAACTCATCCAAATGTGCTTGTTGAGAAAAGTGGAAATGGGCAGAGGTGGGTTTTGAAGCCGCGTGTGAACAAGTCGTTACACAATGCACTTTATCGGATCGAGCTAAACTTGGGCTCATAGACGAGCGAGAACGACGAGCCTCCCACGCACTATTTTGGCGATGTGCCCTGTTCAAATTTCGGCCATAATAAAGCCATCCAGCTATTCCATTCCAGAGTCCAACAGACAGTCGATCGATTGGAGAGGGAAGAAGGGCGGGAGAGGAGATTCCTCCTTCGACTTCGAGAGATAAACCCATGAGTGAGAGTCATGGAGAAGATGATGATGTGAGTGATTTATACAAATTTGCCAGCAAGTCATTCCCTCGAATTTATTTAGCTTGGTGAAATCTACCTCCTCCATTGACTAGCCATCTCTCTATGCGATGAAAGCATCTGATCTTTTTGCCATGCAATCGTCTCCCTCCATCTATCATCCAGACTCCAATTAGGATCCTCTCCTCCTCTCCATTCTAATGCATCTCCTCTCATCTTCTTCCGAACAGAGAGGGAGACTCTTCGTCCTTGATGGGCTTGTCCTCTTCCTCCTTCTACTCCATGTCTCCTCCTCTCCTCCATCATCTCCTTCCTCCTTCTCTTCCTTGCCTTTCCCTCCTACTCCTCCTCTCATCCAATTACCCATAGATAAGGGGATACGAAGAGAGGACAGACACAAAAGGAGACAAGAGAGCGGGTGAAGTGAGGAGAGTGGCCAATGAAGAGGACTCGGCTTCTTAAAGGGGGTAAAGAATAGGTCAATACCCGTCTTCCCTCACTCTTTCTACTCCTCTCTCTGGATACTTTCCTTGTTCGCTTGTCGTCTGCAGCTATTAGTAGACTCTGCAGAATCTAAGTCGTTCCTTGCGAGATCCTACGTTGATGCTGATTTTACAATACTTAAAAAGTGATTTTTGTTAATAATAAAGCAAATTCAGCTGCCCCCACCTCCGCAACACATTTCCTCATGCGGATCGACGCCCACTGCGAGTAGGCAGACTGTCCAAGGTACGGTGATGGGCTGATTCGAGATAGATTGGTGATAGGAGGAGTTGATTGGGCTAATCAGTACTTATTTCCTGTCGGATCCTTCAATGGTTGCGATTATGATGTTGGAGAAAAAGAGTTTTGATAAAAATGAATTTCAATTGCAGAAATGCCGGTGCCACCATCGGGGCCGGGCAGACCGACGGAACTGGCGGTGCAACCGCACGGGTACGGATTTCATTTTGTTCCATCCATATTATGGATTTTAAGCGTACCAAACGAAAGTATACGCACATTTATCTTTCAGATCTAATATGGTATGTGAAACTTATTGAAACTCACTCGATTTGTTCCAATTCATTGAAAAAAGTAAAGAAGTATCAGTTGAGTTTCAAATATGGTTCGAGAAAATGAATGCTCTCCTATTAGTCGCTAATCGCAGTTTGTCTTGTAAAATAACCAATCCGCCCCGATTGCAGTGAAGAGGTGGACACATCAGCAGCAGCCGTTCCACTCTCCACAGAAACGAGTCAGAATGGGGACAATTCGCCCGTCGGAGAGATTATGAGTCTACGAAGTCTCCAGGAAATGGTAGGCCTGAACTCTCTCCACTCTAAACTGAACTTGAACTCATCCGCTTCATTTTATTGCTGGAGGTTATGGGTAAAATAAACGTGGTGGCCTACCCCTCCCACACTTTCCTCGTTTCGTCCCTTCGCGTGTTCCCAAGTGGGCGCTCGCCTCGACCAAATCGAATCATTCGTCGGTCCTTCATTCTCTTCTCTTTCAGGCTCTGACGGTATTCTGTCGCGAGAATTGGTCACATCTCCCGTACGAGACTGTCGAGGTCAGACGATCAAATTATGGGTGAAAGCATAGATCAGGAATCAAGAATCTGCCTATTCTGACTCCATTGGCTGGCTTAATCCTCACATTTTTGTCTAGACGATTTCTCCTACACAATTCGGGTGCCAACAATTAGAGTATGTGCAGAACAAGAGACAGCTTCTTGATTTCGACTGAAATGATCAAGCCTAGAGGTTCCTAGAGGCCATTATTTTTTCTATTTCAACTTCCATTTTAAGCTCGAGCTCAATCGCGATCCTGCTCTTGGTCTCGGCATAACTGTAGCTGGATACGTCCATCGGAAAGGCGAGAAATAAATTAATTCTGAACTTATTTCGAAATGAATGCGTGAAATTCAGAGATGATCCTTGTAATCACGAACTAATTCATGCAGATATTGTAGAGGAAATCGGCGGTATCTTCGTGAAGTCTCTCGTTCCTCGATCTGCTGCTGAGAAGTGTGGAAAGATCCGAGTGCACGATCTCATACTAGAAGTGAGTTCGCAATTCGAAGACTGTATCACGGCCTATTGTTCTAAACATGTTCAAAACTGGAGTTCGAAACGGTTCATCACATTTGCACGCTCTCCGTCAGAATGACAAAGGAGCGTGCGAAATGAACAGACTAGGTTACTCATTTCGAACTCACACTCGAACTTGTCAGAATGTAAAAAGAAAACATTGTTCGTTTACTTCATTCATGCGTCAAAACCAATATTGCCGAATTCGCTTACACTATTTATTCTTCCTTCTTCTTATATCCTCAAATCTCTCCACATCTTCACTTTTATATCCAGCAGATTCTCTCTTCTCCACAATAACTCTATTTCCTCCTCCTTCTCTTCCTCTTCTCTCTCATCCTTCGACGAAGGAAAGTTTGTCCCGCGAAGACATTGATAGTCCTTCTTATTCCCCTCTCTATTGCCCAGATTCTTCCCTCTTTTCGTTCGTTCCGGAAGGGTAGGACAATTACCCCAAAAACGCAGCGATCGTTTCTATGTTGCTATATCGTTTCCGTTTCATCTATTCTTTCTGAGTAAGAAAATGTATCTCCTAAACGATCAGTTTGTGATTCACCGTCGAAATATTTCACATATTCATCGCTCAGACAGGCGAGAGAGTGTGCGAAACGAAGAGACGGTTGCCCATCATTCAAACCAAATGTTCATCATTCTAGGTGAATGGCTGCTCACTCGAACATCTCTCTCACGCAGATTCAGTCAGGGCGCTAGTCAGGAGCGGTAGCTTAGTTAGGTAAGTCTTTTGCTACCTTTAATAATCGTATAATGTGATTAATATTGTATCATGTAACGAGGAGAGGCAGTGCCCTTAGAGGCGCGCATACGCAATGAGAATCCATCTCAGGTTACGCCTTATTCGATTCCCCACCAAATCCCCGCAAGCACTCTGTCTCAAGATGCTGCATCAGCAGGTTTGCCTTATTTCAATATTTATCAACCTTCTTTTCGTTTTTTTTGTATGCCGTTACTGTCCGTCATCCATTTCTTCTGGCTTGATTTTTGTATCACATCTGAAACTCATCCTCATTACAGGAAACAGACACACAAGTGATCGACGTGCAAATGTCCAATCCGAATCTGGTCGAGGACTGGAAGAGGAAACTGCCTGACGATGTGAGTGATTGGACGCCATTTTCGAAATTATGAAAGAATCCCAAAAAAACCATGATTATTCTCCAGTCGTTTCCTTAGCCTAATTAACCGTGGTGTCAAAATTGGGTTCATTGAAGTCACATTTACAGGTCGACATAATCTCTGTTGTGATTCGACCAGAGAAGGGCGATATGACCGACGGCGGACTGGGCATCGCGCTTGAAGGTACGGTAGAAAACCATATTCGCCAATTAACAACTAACTTTTCAGGAACGGTCGACGTTATCGATGGCACGCAGCTGCACCCTCATCACTACATCGAATCGATCCGAGGCGGAGGGCCGGCCGCGAAAGCCGGCATTCTCCAGGCCGGAGATGAGCTGTTGCAGGTACGGTAGTCTACTATAGTCCGGGATTATCGATCGATCTCAGGTCAATCACTTCCCGCTGTACGGCGAATCGCACGTCACCGTGAGGCAGGCGCTCACGCGAGCCGCCCAATCCGGCGCGCCCGTTACCATAATCGTCGCGAGGAAGGTACGGTATCAATCGATGATTGATTTTATTGGGGTTATCGATAACTGACTTTATTACAGGCACAGATCGTCAACTTCTTCTCGCCTCGCATCGAACAGCGCAGTCTGCCCATCTCATATCCGATGTTGGCACAAGGAAGCTCGCGGATCGTCAAGGTACGGTGGTTGTTATCGATTTATCTGACGTGAATTTGATCGAGATGGATAAATGACAGTAATCAATCGATTCAGGCGAAATCGGAAGTACTCGTGACGCCAGCAACCGAGACATCTGTGCTGCTAGAGCAGGTAACGTCCTTCCAAATCTCCTTCCTAATCCTGAAGCTCATTCAATCATTGCAGGTCTCACGTCGACTCCGATCCCGCTCTCTCGAGCCACTGGCTGGTCTGGCAGTGTGGAATTGCGTCCCTCTCGTCGTCCATCTCATGAAGGACAGCAAGGGATTGGGATTCTCCATCGTCGACTATCGGGTGAGAATCGAGATATCAATGCTCTTCTTTCGGGGTTGAACAATGTGTGACTCTTGGAACAATAGTTCATGCACGAAGAAGAAATTTTGATCCGCTCTTACAGTTCTCCTTGATACCACTGGAAGAACTATTAGTAAGAGTGTGCGAAATAAGCCCAATGTTCAAACTATAATCCAATATCGAGTAATTCATCGTTGATCTCTGCAGGACCCCATCCATCCATCGGAATCCGTCATCGTCGTTCAGTCACTCGTCCCTGGAGGCATTGCGCAGGTACTAATTATATTAATTACATGAAGAACTGATTTGATAATTAATAAATATTTGATTAACCATTAATATTAAGGCGGACGGTCGCATAGTCCCTGGAGACAGGCTGCTGTTCGTCAACGAACATGATCTGAGCAATAGCACGTATGTTTAAAAAAAAAATTCTTTGAACTTGCAGTGCTTCACGGCTTGAAAGAAGCGGAAGATCGTACAATAAAAGAATCCAGCAAAGTTCACTTGAAGTGCTCGGCAAACTTAGTTCGCTATGGGTCTCAGGAGACAAATTTCAGTCTGGAACGAGCAGTTTCCGTGCTGAAATCGGCGCCGATGGGCAGAGTTCGACTCGGAATCGCCAAACCGATCAGTGTAGAGCAGGTATTATTCATTTTATTATCATAATAATTATCTTTGTATAGTTATTTCGCGTTTGTGGCTTCATCGAATACCTTCTTCACTTCCTCTCTTTCGTCGACTGCATTTTTCACTCTCTTCTTTCGCTCTCCACTCATTTTTCTCTCTCTTTTCTCGCGCATTGTTGCATTTTTCTTGCGTCGGCCTAACGAACAGCCTTGTGAAGGAGCGAAAGGGGCCGCTGCTTCGAAATGTTTTCTGAATCTCTCCTCTTTCCATGTTTTCTTGCGATGTCTAACCGGCGAGAGAACATGCCAAGTTTAGTAAAGCAGCCACATTTCTCGCTCATTGCATTATGTAGATTAGAGATTTCGCACATTTCCCATCCGTTTTAAATACTTTTTGAGATTCTTTTTCTTACCAAATCTTTCACAACGCAGATCGGCAGAAAACGCGCATCTTGTCTTTGTTCGCGCATCAACTCTTCATTCCCGACGCGCAAACTGCACTCTAGGGGTGGGCGTGTGAATAATTCAGACGCACGCATAATGAGCGAAGTCTTCCTTCTCTTCCACAGTCCTTCCCATTGATTGTTGACGGACTGAACTAGTGAGGAGACGGAGGGAAGAGAGGGAAGGAAGGGAGAGGAGAACTCTCGGGATGAGGAGAGAAGAGGATAAGTCTCTCTCTCAGTGTCTTCCCTCTTCCATATGCTTGACATCCCCTCAGTTGTTTCGCCGTCACTCAAAATCCGCATGTTTCTTTTATCTCTGTGAGAAAGATGGATCTGAACGTGATTGAGCTCCCCGATTTTCCATCTGCCTCCTTCATCTTTTTGGTCGTAATTCATGCGAAAAAAGACATCTTGAGCATTGTGTCCTAGCGCAACTTACAAAGATGACAGTCTATTCAACTCTCTCGTGATTCTTCCCTTAGAATCAGCATCTCATCCTCTCTCTCTCTTCTCTTCCTCTTTCCTTCCTCTCTTCTCCATTGTCCGTGCCTAATTCGTCCATCGGTCGAGAGAGGCTTCGCAAGTCGGAAATGGTTGCTAGCGGAGAAGATGGGGGACTAAAGTGCGGTCCCCTCCCTTAGTGTCCCTCCTCCCCACTCCTGTCTCCTCCCTCCCTCCTCCCTCCTCTCCCCGCTCCTAAGGACCCCCGAAAACAACTCTCACCACTCTGGACACTCAGATTTGTGGGGCCGTACGGAATTTGCGAACTATTCTTGGTCGGAATCCATTCCTTTACTTTATTTCCTCAGTCTTCTAGGCATCCATAAATCTCGGAAAATATTGTTGTTGACGTGTCCACCTTACAATAACCTGGGTTCAGAGGCACTCATTCATTGTGACCGATTCGCAGTCATAAATACCTGAGCGTTCTTTTCACGTCTATTCACCCGGCTAAATTCATATGCATTGCACGTTATCTGAAATTTATCTGTTGTGTCCGATAGCTTGCGAAAAGCCTTGACAATCCTTGCTAAGTTCAGTTCTGAATACACATTCACATTATTGCAGAATCGTTCGATCGCGCACACTCCTCTCTTCTCTCGCAGTGAGCGGCTTCTGGCCGCACGATCCAGTCCGCGATTGTCGAGGAGACAAGTCAGTTTTCGATTTCCGGGATTAAATCTTAGGTTGATTAGCTAGAATAGTTAGGAGAGGGATCTCTACGTCAGGATCACAATTGCAGGAGCCGACCTCGCTCAGTCAGGAAACAGTGTGGATCGGCGCAGAGCAGTACAGGAAACTCCATCCACAGGTAACGTCAGCGCGCTTCTCTAGCAAAAACCCGCGAGAGACCTGCCGGAAGCCTTTTTACTCACGGATTTTTGACGGTCTCTGGAACGTTGTCTCTCTTTTCTCCTTCTTCTCCTCTCTTTCTAATTGTAATCCGATCTTTCTGTCTTTGTTTCGCCTTCTCTCTCTCTTCTGGTTGCATAAACCCGCCCTCCTCAGCCTCGAATTCCATTCCACCTGCTTCCCCCTTCACCCATGAGTTGCGCCAGTCTCTAGTTTGACCAATTTCAAATTCGTTCCTGATAGCACTGAAAATAGCACGACCACCCTTCTTCCAAGCACGTTTTGTGTTGTAAAGTTGACCAGGGGAAGGAGATCCCTCATCGAGTGAGGGAAGGAGGTGATAACAATGAGGGAGATGATCGATAGTTGTGTTGAAATGAGAGATTTAGTAGCCAATGTGTCTCTTCATTTCACACTCTTTCACCGGCAAGACTGGGATGATGTTGTGTGAAATGAAGAGACGCCGACCAGCAAGTAAACTTCTCCTCCTCTGTTTCTGTCGATCTCGAGAGAACAGTGCCGTTACCTAGACCATTTTCCATCCGAGACTATGGCCGTCTGAATAAAGAATGCATCAAGAATTTTCGTTCCTCGCTCATTCTTCGGAGGAATGAGAGATTACTTGGAATAGAGAGACGCATTCTTCAGTCAGCCAACCTCTCTGTTCATTCACAAGCTTTGGGTAGCGACAGTGTTCTCCTCGCTACTTTGCCTTCTTCTCCTCCTCTTCCTTCTCATTTCCTCGCTTCTCTTCAGGGTTACTTCTCTTCTCGCTCTCCATCCGCCCACTCCGAACGATCTCTCGACGCCACTGTACATTTTTCATTATTATACTTATTATTTTCGTAAACCTCATTCTGTTAACTTCTCCCACTATCTTTTGCACGGCAAGGGGGTCTGTTAGGAGAGGTGTCGTTGCATGCACTGAAATACAATGTATTAGCGAATTAGGATATGATTAATTATGCTAATTAGTCAATCATTAATTAATTAAGTCGGACATCTCGATGACGTCCTTCTCTCCGTGCAGCACTCGATCAGTGTCGCCAGCGTGCTCGCCGATGAGAGGTAATTAGTGTTTTGCTAATTAGTTAATAATTAACCAAAATCTCAGGTTCATGGGCACACGATATCATCTTCCTTCCCACTCATCTGGAGCGAACGATCAAGATCACGAAGGGACCTCTCGCGCTCGGTTCGTTTCTCTCTCTTGAGTTTCGCGAAGTCTACTTGTTCTTGAACAATGATTCGGAATTGATAGTGACCACGTCGGCTGTTGAACTCATCACAGTAATTCATTGCAAGAAGTTTGAAGAGAAAATGGAACATTATGGATCATAACTCGATGCAGGCCTAACGGTTGACGCGGAGCGCGAGCGGGGCGTCAACGGATGCGTCGTGAGGAGTGTGTGCAGCAAGAAGGCCGTCGGGCTGGATGGACGGATACAGGTGAGTGCTTCCTCCTTCTTGAAACCGCGAGTTACTTGGCGATTCCCGAAATGCACACTTGGAAGCAACCCCTAGGCAAACTCTGATCTTCATTTTCGATAGTTTTACAATCTCTTCTCAGGTCGGTGACTACATCGTGAAGGTGAATACGGAGAACACGCGGAACGTGACCAATTCGCAAGGTCGAGCCATCCTGAAGAGAGCCAATCTGGTCGGAGCATCCATTAGGTGAGTTAAATGAGGTTGTTGATGGGACGAAAAACGACAGCAGCATTGAGTCGAATCACTGTCTAAAGGGATATGAATCATGTGAAACTCAATCATTCAGCGTAACGTACATCACTGGCGCCGATGCGAAGTTGTGGAAGGAACGATTCCATCGATCCGAGCCAAGCCCCGCCCCCATATCACAGTTGTCGCCCAAGTGAGTTTTCTATGCTCAATTACTCTTTTTTGGGTGACCGATCAGCTCATCGAAGTGATAAGATTCTCCCTATTGCAGGGTCTTTCCTAAGTTCTACCGCTCCCCGTTCCTCGGAGGAAGGAAAGAGGTCGATTTATCGCATGTCGATGCAACCTCTCAGCAGAGTTTGCTCGACTCGCCGTTGTTGATGAGTGAGTTCGAACCGTACGAATTATGATAATTATAATGTTATTTTTAAAATACAATAACTCAGGCGAGGCGGACATCCCGAGCATTCCACTCGATCGCAGCAACGGAGCAGAGGAGGGATTCGGACGGGAACTGCAGAAGGAACCATCACCCAAACGTGAGAGATTATGCCACGCAAATTGCCCTGTTAGATATAATTCACAGTGTTCAAATTCGTTTCAAAATTCAGTGTAGCATTCAAAACATTATAATGGACTCAGTGACGCACAGCAATGGTTACAGTGCGTAAATAGCCATTTTGAACGGCTAGGCAATTGTGAGAACGAGAAAATAATCTTTCCTTTCAGCTCATCATCTCATCGACGGCGATCTCGACTTCTCCATCAATTTGGACGTTCTCGTCGATGATTTGATAGAGGTCAGTAAAACAATATCAATAATATTTGCATTTATTTATCCATCAACGATACTGAGACTGGGCAGTGCAGAGATCTTCGAAAAAATATGGTGGAGGTCCGTCTTCATGTGAAGCGAACCGGGTTACAACCTTGTGAGATCACTAGAACTCTGCATCCGGAAGTGTGCAGATTTAATTAGCAGTGACCCTCTAGAGATCAGCATCTTCTAGGGGGCAGCTTCCCCACATTTAAATCCTCGTGTTTGGTGCATAGCGTGATCTCACAATGAAACACGATCCTTCTTGTATCCATTGGTCTCCATCTCTTTCCATATCGAGACACGCCGTATCCTCGATTAGTAGTAGTCTTCCACTAGAATCCTCCTTCTCCCACTTCTCCCAGGTATTTCTCTCCTCTCTTCTCCTCCTTCTCCTTCACTCCGTAATTGAATGAGGAGAGACGAGCGAAAGAAGAGCATCTTCATTCACCGATTGAGTATAAGCAAGAGAGAGAAGAGAAGGAGAGAGAGGAAGAAGACGCCCCGTCTCGTCACTTTGTCTATCGAACACTTCTTTTACTGCGCCTTTGAATAACTTTTTGAAGCCTATTCGTGCCAGCTTAGATATCATTGAGCCCTATGAATATCGGCTCACTGCACTTCTTGTCGTCTATCCTATTCTCTCAGTCCTGATACTGTGCCACAAACTGATGTAGTTTTCTGCTGTGGCTCATTCACTTTTCCTACCCCCGTTCTATGACCGCATCTTACACATTGTCCTTCAGGCGGCCCTCGAGGATGCAATTCACGACTTCTTGATATCCCTGCATCTCTCCGATTGGAAGGGACGACCCGTTGGTTAGTAGTCTTCATTATTTGTTTCTACCAAAGACGCGTTTTCCCAGAAAAGAAACATTGTTGTCAACTCATAAGAGCAAGATCAATTTTGAAAGCACAGAAACAGAGGAAATAATCTGCTTCCAGAATCGCCTCCCTCCACTCCTCCTCCGCTGCCCGAGAGTTCACCACCACCTACACCCACTTCGTCACCAATCGCTGTAAGATCTTGGTCTCAATCTGTCATCTTTGCTATGGTCTACATATTGCTAGGTTGTCGTGAGAAGTTAGTATCCGTTTTCAGGAGCACCTTTCCCGCGAGTCCGCCTCTCCCCTCAAGTCCTTCTCCAGCCATCGAGCTGACTCTGCTGGCACACTCGACGAAGCGCAGCCGGTATGCTGAATTTGCATGGTTTATTGAGAGTTTAAGAGAGAATTTTCGGAAAGTGCAGACGCATTAGCTAATTCTCACGTACTTCTTCTTTCCATTGCAGGAATCCCTGCGAGAAGACTCGAGCATTCGCGAGGAGACTCCCGTAGAGGAGCAGAGGGTTGAACCAACCGAGCATCGATACGAGGAACCATCGGAGACAGAACCGGAGCACGCACAGGCAGAGTCATCGGGGGAGGGAGAGCCAACCCCCAGGGAGAGTCCGAAGAGAGAGGGAGAAGGAGGAGAGACTGTAGAGGAAGAGAAGGAAGAGGAGAAGAAGGAGGAAACGCCCAGGAGGGTGAGCGCAAATGATGCATTTCTTCGCGCAATAAAATTAATATCATTACAGAGTCCGGAATTCGGTTCCCCCAAACGATCCCTCATTCGTCGAGACTCCGAGCCGAGTCTCAGTTCGCCTTCTTCCTTCCATCGAACGCTAGTGCAGGAAATCATCGAGGATATCCAGGCTGAGAGGTTAGGTTTCACGGATTCTTTACAACCAAATAACGATCTTTGAGTTTGATAATTGGTCGTCTTGTGGCTGTAAATAAAGAATGAATTATTTCAGAAACTCGCCCAAGAAAGCGCCTCGACAGTTGCCGGTTGCTCCCGAGCGAGAACAGGAGAATCGAGAACCGGTAGGTCAAAAGATTGAGTGAAATATCGATCGATCCCCACTCAGGAGTTGCTCCTTCAAGAGGAGTTGAAGCTATCGTCATCGAGTGAGAGTGCGCCCCCGCCTGCACCCGCCAGTCCGAGTAGTATCCAGGAACAACCGGCGAGTTACTGTCTGAAATTCGTAAAAGTAAAAAAAGTGTTAGGAACAATCAGTTGTAAAGCAATTTATCTGGGGCGAGGCAAATTGTATGATTGGAACATTCCAGATGCGATCTCCGAAATCGAAGTTCTGGGGCGACATCCGCTCTGTTGTCCTCGAACGACCATTCAATAAGAGTTTCGGCATCTCGATCGTTGGAGGAAGAGTGGAAGTATCGCATAAGGGAGGACTACCAGGAACGGGGAATACTGTCTCGGGTGAGTTTCAAGAGCAGTTTATTGATTTGATGATCTGCATTCTTCGATGCAATCAATGAGCTCGATGAAAAGAATGTTGAACTCCTCATCCTCAGGCATCTTCATCAAGAGCGTTCTCGAGAACTCTCCGGCCGGTCACAGTGGAGCAATTCATATGGGCGATAGGGTGATCTCGGTAAGGGATCTTCTTATCACTCGTTCCCTTGCATGGTTCGAAAATGATCACAAAATCGATAAGTTGGAATGCATAGTATAGAGTCTAGAGATTGAAGATCATTCAGATCACTAATCGCATCCCTTGGCAGGTCAACGACATCGACCTCCGCGACGCGACCCACGAAGAGGCAGTCTGTGCCATCAAGAATGCCCAGAATCCAGTCCGATTCTGTCTCCAATCCCTCCACTCGTTCAACCCTCACGCGACAGTCCGATCGAGCGCCTCCACTTCCACCGGTGAGCAATTCTACTATGGTGAGGTATACGTAAATTGCCTGAATGTTGGGGATTGCCTGAGCGACAAACTGAACGCAAGTTTGTGCATTTCAGTCGGTTCTATCCGCATCGAGACAGGCATCACGGGAGAGATCACTGTCGTGAGGGAGGAGGTTTCGCCCCTTGCGCATGAGGTTAGTCCATTCGCAGCTTGCGAAGTTTGATAGGACTTCTCGATGAAATGGTTCAATAACACCAGTTTCAGCCTAAACGAGAACCAACTCAACCTCAGTTCGAACATCCCGCAATTCCATTGAAGGAGACTCCTCACAAGACGCCCAGTAATGGATCGATGCCGAGGAAGATATCGGTATGACCCTACAATCTTTTCATTTACAATTGAATGTATGCTTCCAAACCCCCGCGTTTGTTAGGCTTGAAACATTTTCCCCATCGCTCCTGAACTCAGAATCGTTGCAGGAGCCGCTAATCGTCTCTGACGTTTCCTCGTCTGAGGCGAAGGAGGAAGAGGAAGAGGAGGAATTGCAGAAAGTGGAGGTCCACCAAGTGGATGCGCCCCCTCCCGAGGAGAGAGAAGAGGAGGAGGAGGAGGAGAGGAGGGAGAAGGTGAGAGGGTTGGGTGGATACACAGATCACAGCAATCTTGTGAAATAACAAACCACTCAATCATTGGAAGGTGCGAAATGCAGACAATCGTTAATTTGAAGAAAAAAACAGACCAAAGGATGAAGCGACAACAATTCAACGCTGACAGACATTCGCCTGAGGCTTATTCTCGTAATTATTGCAGTGCCCTTCACCGCCGCCTCCAGCGCCGCGAATGAGCATTCCCTCGCTGCCATCGACGAGTGCATCGGCGATGGTAAGTACATACTGTTATTTTGACAGCTAGAGTAGCTTACAGAGAGCGATAAGATCAACGTGCTTCAATCTTACAAAATCTCTTGTTCAGACGGATCGTCGTCGTCGAATGGACGAGCTCGGCGTTGAGCCGACGTCGGCCGGATTCCTCCCGAGATCCGCTGACGACGATGAGGACGAGAGCAGATTCGGATACACCCAGGGTCAGATATCGCGTGTTTTCTGCCCTTAGACTAAGACAACTGTTAAAAATATGAACAATTTGTGTAGGCACGCGGAAGAGTGTCGAGAACGGAAATATACATTGTATTTGCAGCGAAACTCGACCGAAAGTACGGCTACCTCGCGGCGGAAGTGATCATGATGCCGTTGGATAAGGTACTGTTTTGATAATTTACGTGGAACAACAACACCAGCAATAACAACAAACAATGCCTTCGCAGGTCCCCGAGGCGGGTCTGGGCATCTCTCTCGCTGGCACCAATGACAGGTTACGGTTGGTTATTGATTTGCTTTATTAATATCAGCGAACAACATGAAAAAATCAATCGCCCAAGTTCATTCAAAATATCTGCTCAGCGCGAAACACATTTGATTCTGATTGTAAGATAATTAAATTGCAGGAAAGACCCGGCCATCTTCGTTGTTGCTGTGAAGACAGCCTGTCCATTGACGATCAAAGTGGGAGACGAATTGTTGGAGGTACGAGGTTTATTCATCCTCACTCTTTCCCAGCCAAAGCTCTTCTTTCTCTAGCAGAAAATCCTCATTCATTGATTTTTTATCAGTCCCCTACCATAACTCGTCTTTCTGCAATGGAACAGTCTCATTTTATTGATGATTTAACGATTGATATTGATTAATAAATATAATATTGAAGGTGTGCGGTCGTGTCCTTCTCGGGCAGTCTCACATCACTGCCTCTCACACGATCAGAGAGTGTGCAGAGAGGGGATACATGGAGTTGGTCGTGTTGAGGAGAGCCGTCCCACTGGTGAGGAAAGATCAAAGATCAGAACTATGAATTATATTCTGGGACTTTTCGGATCGGCACACACCGTGGAAACCACGTAGACACCACACTAGAATGATTAGGCGAACCGTTGAATGGTGCCAAGATTCGGGCAAACGTGCATGGTTCCATGTTGGCAAGAGGATATGCTGAAAGGGAAACATGCGGCTTCATCCAATATGCAACTAAACGTTGCCGGCTTCCATTCATTCATTCATCTCTCAATATTCACCCTGGCTCTATATTTTTCTGCCCCTTCTTTCCACTTCGGTTTTCATCTCCTCCTCTTTTCTCCTCCTTCTCCTCTTCTTTTCCCATCTCCTCTTTTATTGCATTGAGACCCGTGATGCTCTTTCTCCGATTCGATAGAGACTTCCGAGGGCAAATCTCTCGCTGAGTTCCTACCCTTTCAACCCTCCCGACCCCCTTTGCCCCGACCCCTGATGTCATGGGGAATCACTCTTTCAGTGGCGAATCGAGAGTAGAATTTAGTTCCCAAATCCGATCAATCGATAAGCAATCAATAACTGATACCGTACCTCAGGAGCTTCCGGTGCTTCTCGAGGAGCCATCGATGTCTCCAGACGACGAAAAGATCGAGGTCGTCGACCTTCCAACAGACGACGTCGAGCTGAAGAGAGAAGAAGACGTAAGCTATATACTTATTCCCTTCCAGAAACTCTCTTTCCTCCCTTCCTCCGCATTGACCAATTCATGCGTGCGAGATTCTGCTCGAATTCCTCGAATTCAACGGAGTATTTCACACTGAAATCTGAATCCTCCTTGGGGTGGAGCTAGAGACTCTTTCTCTCTCTTTCGACTCGTGAATTCTTTATGTGCCCGCATTCCACTAGGTCTTCTTCTTCTTCTTCTTCCTTCCCACTAAAATCTCAGGTCTCTGCTTTCTTCTCTCTAACTTGGCTCCTGGAATTTCACGTCTATTTCACTGGGGGCAAAACAGACCATTTGGGAGGCCATTTCGTGGCCCTTCCTTCTCGTTGAGTGTCTTCGATGACTGCCCACTACTTTCCCCATCTGCTTCTCTCTCCTCAGTCTCTATCTCCCTCCTCCCTCTCTCCGTCCTACAATTACAGCCTCCTTCAGTCTCTTTCTGTCGTCTTTCTTCCTACTCTTGAGAAATATCCCGGCGACAGTTTTCCCGGCTACTTAGGCTGCATCGATTCGTCTCTTTGTTCTCCGGTTTGTGTATAACTTTCGATCTCTCACTATCATTTTCTAGCTCTTGATGGCTGTATATTTTCCACTTGTGAGTTTCCTACAGTTTCGACCATCCCAGTCCGACTAAAATAGGTCAGATCTGTCCAGAATATGACATTTCCAATCAATTCTAATCTGCCTGGTTCTCTGTTGCTATTGAGATTGAGAAGGGATTAGTCTGCACAAATTGCGGGGCTTCCATGGGAAGATTTAGATTCAACGATACTATTCTCGCTGTAACCTGCGTAAGCTGAGAAGGTGTGAATACAGCAGTGATTCCATAGGGAATGCACTAGGATTTACGTGAGATATGACTTCATACTCCATACTCAACCCAGTACAGTTTTTCTACAGATTAGAAAATTCGACTATTCTCAATAGTTCTTTTCATTTATCGCCACAGAATACGGAACAACTTCTAGTTCAAGTACCGTATTCTCAAAAGTTTGTTCTCAAAAGTGTGATGATCCATTATCTCTCTGAACCGAGTGCTTAATGGATTCCTCGATCCCACACTGTTTGCCTCGATCCGTGGGTGTAGATCTCTCGTCGAGTACCTCAGTTAAATGTGTTGTTGACTTCCGTCTCACTCGTGAGATAACTGCAGTTGATGAGTTGATGAGTCTCTCATTTCATTTACTCTCCTTCTCCTCCCCTTCATCCGAAACAACTGGATGAGTAGCCACGTCTAATTCCATCATCATCCTCTTCTTCTTCTCTCCTTCTCCTTCCCTTAGCCCTCCTTCTTTCTTCCCATGACGCAGTCTGTCTTTCCCCTTCTCCTCCGATATTGGAATTCTCTCAAGCGGAGACGATTTTCTACACGAACAGCGAGCTCAGTCGGCCTCATTTGAGCTGCTTAGGCCCCATTAGCCTGGTTGTATCATCACTTCTCGATCGATTGTTGTGCGCAGCGGTCGGTTGGATGGAGAGGAGGGAAGTGGTACTGTCAACAGGCCGCCTCCGCTTTCCTCCCTCTTTCCGCGCTCTCTTTTGTATGGAGAGGACTCTCCAGCCTCCTCACTCTCTCCATCTCTCCTTCTCTCCTTCTCTCTAGCTGGTCAGACAGACCGAGATTGAGACCATTACTATCCGAGCAGCAACACAGTCATTGTTTGCTGCAGTGACTCTATGGGTCGACTATCCGATTTCCGACTCTTTCAATTCTTCGTCTCTCTCCCATTCAAACAGGGTTAGGGGCAGCTGAATTTGCTCAGTCAGCGGCTCTGAAACTCCCTTTATCTCGTGGGAAAATTCGCATTCGAATGTCAACTCGCAGCGTGAACTTTTCGATTTGCGAGAGAGGAAGCAGCTGTCTGTCTACCCCATCTGTCAATTGCTGTTATGTATGCGCTTTTGAATGATGTAACTGTGAATGATGATTACAACGTATTCAATAAATATGTAATTGCAGCCGACCCCTCCGCCATCTCATCCTTCTCCCTACAACCACAGCATGCCACCAGCTGGGGATGGTACCTCCGCCCCTGAGACGACTCTCCAGAGTGTAGAGAGTGAGTTGTATTCTGCTATCGATGGATTATTGGGACTACAGTCTAGTCCCGAGAACTTGAATAGAAAGGCCCGTTAGAAGTACCTGAAACTGCCTTAGAAGTGTGTCAAAGGGGTTTTTATTTGCAGTCTAGACAAGCGAGATTAGTGTCAAGGTAAATCAATCTTAATATTAGCGAGATTTATTTTTTTGAGTTGGATTCCACTGTAGGGGTTATGAACTGTGTAAGCACGACTATAGTGTAGCCCATAAAACAGCTAAGTATCGAACTGACTGAACCCATTAGGCTATTCCATGAATTATGTGAACTGTGCTAGACAAGTGACACATTTGAAGTTAGACGAGCTAATTCATTGAATTTCTCTCTCGAAAACAGTGTTGATTTCTGGTAGCGAGCAATGGTCGCTGGGGGAGATTTTCACGTATTCTGAATATTTGCCGAGCCTGGGAGCGCAAAATCTCTTTGCGTGAGAGAATCGAGAGCCTCCCTTTCTTCGTTTCCCTGCGAAATTCAATACAAGAGTTGTCGAACAAGGCATCGATCGACAGAAGGAAAAAAAGTGGAGAGGAGAAGTTCTCTTCTCTTCTCTCAGAAGGGAAGGGAGCAGGTTATTCAGCTTCGCTCATGCAGAAAACACATGAGAATGAATGGAGAAAGCGCCCTCTTGCGAGGAGAAAATGAGGGTTTCGTGACGTCATCAGAGGAATGAAAATGATGAAAACTCATTTCAGACCTCCGGAAGAAGTCGTTCACTGGCGACAAAGTTCCCATCGATGCAGGAAAGGAAACGGCCATCCAGATTGATAAGGTTCGTTATCAATGTTATAGTGATCAGTAATATCAAGCATGGTTACCTTTTTCCTTGGCCCAGAAAGAAATAAGTGCATTCAGGACGGGAAAGGTCTCGGTCTCTCGATCGTCGGCGGTTCGGACACGGTTCTGGGCACGGTCGTCATTCATGAGGTTTGTTTGCTACGGATTTCAATTTATGTGTTGGAGATTTTACAAAATATCCAAATCAGCATGCTTTGTGAAATATGTGCATTGGATGAAGCATACATCTTATCCCTCGGATGAAGAGTATGAATGAAATTCAATTCGATGGATTGCAGGTCTATCCGGACGGTGCAGCCGCAGCTGATGGGCGACTACGACCGGGAGATCAAGTGCTTGAGGTATTTTATTATTTTGATTTCTAAAATAAATTCATCATCATTCTGTATGAAATCGTATTGAATCTTTGAAAGGCTCACGCAGAGATTTCCTCGATTAAAATTGCCAGACACTTTCCAATATCTCTTCCTAGGTGAACGGGACCTCGCTGCGGGGCGTCTCGCATGAGCAGGCCATCTCGCTGTTGAGGAGAACACCGCCCAAGGTTTGTCGAATGTTCCGAATTGGGAACGAGTGTGCTATTTCCGGCTCAAATTTCATTTTGCGACAAGTGCTTACGCACAAAATTGCATCTACTGCAGAAAAAAATTGCGTCTTCTTCGAATGCAGTAAACATTAGAAGAATACACTTCTCACGCATGTGTCATCAATTTCGTGTCCTAAGAGAACCAGGATGATTGGTGAATATTGCAGGTCCGACTGCTCGTCTACCGCGATGCCAACCTCCAGATGTCCCTTCTCGACCCAACTCAGATCTACAACATGTTCGAACTGGAACTGACAAAGGTACGGTATTTCCTCTCCTCCAATCAATCAATAGTCTCCTCTCTCTCAGTTCACTGCTCGATATCCCGCTTCGATCTCTGCTCTATTTAACCTTGTATGCTCGTTAATTTCTGGAAGATTAGATGGGTTCATTGCAAGATGCGCGTTCAGCTGCCGCCTTTGGTGTCTTGCAATTGGCTCGAAACATCAATAATGGTCCAGTTACCGTATCGATTTTCGCAGCGACCGGGACGCGGACTGGGATTGTCGATCGTGGGAAGGAAGAACGAGCCTGGCGTCTACGTGAGTGAAGTCGTGAAGGGAGGAGCTGCCGAGGCTGACGGGAGACTCATGACCGGTGATCAGGTCAGGAAAACTCGCAATAAATAGTCTTCTAATTGCCAAACATCGTGCACAATCACTCATTATTAGTTCAAACTCAATCTTCTTTATGAGTGCTGATGATAATGTTTAAAATAGTCGAATTACGAAGTCCCTTGTAGATTCTTTCAATCAACGGAGAGGACTGCGCCAATTCGATGCAAGAGGAGGTCGCAGCCACCCTTAAGGTTTGAATTTTATTGATATTTTTGAACTGGCAACTGTGAAACCACTATTCTACCACCACTTCATCACTTTCTATTGTGCACGTGAAGCATATTTGAAAGCGAGCTTTCAGTAAGAGCTATTATTCTTCATGATCATTTCCTTCTCCAGACCTGCGTTGGCAAGGTGGCAATGAAGATCGGTCGATGGAAGATCAGTGAGGCGACGGATCGAGTGCACGCTGCGGCCGCAGCTGCCTACGGGAAGGAATCGATGCCGCCCGTGAGTTTACCCCATCGAGACTACACTCTAGTCACGATAGATTCCCGACTAAGATTCCTTACAAACTTTGACCGATTGCAGATGGTCAAGCTGCCCTACCCAGCGCCGCCTAACATCAATGCGGTAAGTAGTTGTACTATTTAATTAATTAATCTTAAATAAATTTATAAAATTCAGACCCCGATCTCTCCCGCACCTCAACGAGTTATCATCACGCACACTCCTCCTGAGGGAGAGGTATCAACTGAGGCGACCTCGTCGAGCATAGCGACAGGACTGAGTCCCGTTGCTGAAGAACCGTCCAGTGGAGATCAGGTACGGCACCTTATCATGCAACACAAATTAGCTGTCAACTCACGAACAAAGCAGAATGATCACAAAGATCACATAACTGAGAATAGAATAGGAGACGTGCAGCAGAAGAAATTCAGCAAACATAGCAATCTAAAAAGGCGATCTTCTGACTGGGAGTCACGCCCGCAAACTTCCGTCCTAAAAGGCGCGAGTTTGGGGAGAGAAATCGAAGCTCCACCCCAAGAGAGGCCTAATTGACGACTTGTCAACAGAGAGACGCCTCTTCTCAACAAAGTGGCATTTCTTTCGCTCCCCCCTCTTAGCACGCTTGACATCTTCAGGATTTATGCTTCATTTGACTCATTTTTCTCGCGTTAATTTTCGATTTTCAATTATGTTGTTGCAGAAGAGCATTGGAATGGAAGCGGGCAGCGCCTCTGACATCGAACTCCTTCCCACCCTTCGAGAAGACGGCTCAGAAACGCTCCTGATTGAACTGAAAAAGGTGGGAGGCTATTCGGAGCTAATCAGAGTGCTCAATAGAATGAATGGGCGCAGATTCTCGAGACTTGGAAGAAAAGCGTCTCAATGGCGAGTTGATTGGACTGGCAAAACAAGCTGATTGTGAGAGATGGGGGATGATGAAGTAGGGAGAAACCGCACTGCTTTCAATATCCGAATGGTGAAGAAATGATCGATTCGCAGTGTCCGGACCAGCAACTTGGAATGGGAATCGGGAAGAGAACGAGAGGAATTCTAGTCACTTCCCTTCAACCAGGATCTGCGGCTGCAGAGAAGTTGAAGGTCCGTTTGTCAACCTTTCCGATCTGTTCCTTCATCTGGATTCCAAATGCAACTCTCCACTTCAGGTTGGCGACCGAATCCTCGCGGTCAACGCCCTTCCCGTCACTGATCAACTCTCCGCCGTCACTTTCGTCAAATCGAGCGGGGAACGCCTATATCTGCAAGTAGCCCGACCCCGATCCACTCCCACTGCATAGATTACCCCTTTCCCCTTCCAAGCACGGGTCAGATTACGGCCTGCCCCCACTCGCACTAGCACCTAGACTAATACTTTCCTCCTTTCCAAGTAGCAGAAGCTAATGATTAGCCGCAGCTGTAGTGATTATCGTGATCTCAGTCCTTTTTCTTCCTCTTTTCTCCTCAACTCAATCGATAATTACGCAATTGCCATCACACTTTTCTGTTCTCAAGCAAATAGTAATATAGCCGTTATCCCGAATATCTCAATCGATCCGTTGCTCAAATTGGGTACTATTCCTTGTTCGTTGCCTCACCATTATTGTTCGCCTCCTGAATAGAGTAAGTATAGAGAGAAATCATTCCCAGTTCGAAGAGATTATTGAAAGTTATTATTATTTCAATGTAGGAAATGCAGGTTATCAGTCTATTTTTAATTGTTTAATACGGCCAAATATCGCACTGTCTTCGATAGAGAATGAGCTTCAGATGATGTTTACCCCTCCGATTCTTCACTAACGATTTGTCTATCACTTTCATTCTTTCAGTGTCTCAATAAACTTTTCCATGTCAATGTTCAAAATATTTATCACAAATTTATTCCGAGACCGAAGTACCTCATATGTTAAATATTTAAATTGAAATTATTAGTCAACGGCTGGTGTTGATCATGATTTCGCAGAGTTCAGCATCCGCTAACTTTCGCAGACAATAATATTCCCACCTTTTTGCTCGTCTGACTTCTGGGAAAGCTAGAGCATAAACATCCGAACTTCCCAAGTTTTTGCCAAAATATTCTGAAAACATTGTATTACATAACACAGACTCTCACCCTTTCCGACCTTAGGCAGTCGTGGGAAGAGTAAGATAACAGATCGTCGTCATTCGACAAATAGTTTCGAGCCATGAACGTCGTATTCGTCAGTTATGGAATTCCATGTGTCATCGTCTATCTTCTCACTGTTCTCAGTATCTTCTCGATAAGAAAGCAGTTGAGCTCCAGTTTCGTCAACATCTATATCTGGACTGCTGCAGTTGTAGGTTTATGTGTGGATTTGAGAAAAAGATAAACTGTTCAGAATCTGTTGACCTATTCGAACGCGTGGATAACGCTCAGACTATCCACTGAGAAGTGGTTCTATTTCTATTACAAGTTCGCAAATGGAACTGGATTTCTCTCGTAAGAATTGCTTACAGATTCTTCGAAACATCAATATTTCAGTGTAATCCATCAATTTCTGCTCGTTTATCTTTACTACGCTCAAAATCTGAACACCTTTCTTCTCACTCTCGATCGATTCTTTGCCATTGCAGCAACCAGTTATCATGGAGTTAGCTTATTCACAGAATTCTAGGTGAAAAACAATTGTTCAGATGTGGAAGCGGTATTATATCTTGGTCGGCTTCATTTCGTATGCTTCCACAATTGCACTAGCCTTCTGTATTGGAGAGTACGTTTGACCGTACGGGACCGTTCACTCATGATTGCACTAAGATACTACAACTCGAATTACGTATCAGCGTTCGTTTACAAGCCTGCTACTGATTCGTTCGGAGTGGTGACGAGGGACACTGCTGTGAGATCATACATGAATACCCTGTTTCATCCTCATGTTCAAGCGAAATACAACTGTGACCCAAGTGATATTCGGAGCCTTAACTATCATCATATGTTCAGTTTTGAGTGTACGTGAGCTAAATAATTTAGCAATTGAATTTTGCTTTTTAGGTAATTACTTGGAATCGTTTGAGACGCATGAAAACATCGAAGAAAGCTGTAATTGTTCGTTTTACAAAGGGAATTTACTGACAAAAATTCCAGGATCGTTCATTCTTCTTCATTTCTCTCTGTATTTTCATTGCACAATCGCTGAACATTGTTATTCTGGTGAAAAATTTTCCGTAGCCAAAACTCTATAACAAATTTACAGATTCTGGTGTACTTCTTCTTCTTCGTCTCTCTGAATCTCGGCGTCTACATGTTCATCGTCACTATTCTTATCTACACTTCCGATGTCTTCTCACTCGGACCGGGAATGTCTCAACTCTTGCAAGAGACATTTCAAAACCTTTCAATTAAGATACACAATACTCGTTCCGGGTCCGATTAGAAGACGATTCATCTCTATGGTCACTTGCGGTCTTTCTTCTCGATATAGAATCAACATAGAATCCGTACAGAGTGTCAAGAATACTGTGAATACTGCGACGATGTGAATGGATACTGAAGAAAAACCACTAAATTTATACAGTTTTCAGTTTGATCTCTTGATTCTCCCTTGACGTTTACTTCTTTGTTCACTGGTTCAGTGATGCTTCCATATGTAAATAATAAATCAGTGAGATCATTGCTATTGTCTTCATAGTTGTTGTTTATATATCACATGTTTGGAAAACATCAAAACAATGGGACTTGAAACATCTCAGTTGTATTCAAAAGGATGCACTTCTTATGAGAAACAGTAGTGTTTTTCCACTGATCTACCTCACAGCTCCCAGCCACAAACTCCCAGCTATTACTTTAAGAATAAATTTCGAATTGTTCCTTCCCCACTCTCGGCTCCAATTTTTTGAGAAAGGCACTCGAAATACAATTGTGTTGTGCATTGAAACAACACAATCGAACTCTCAGAGTCTAGTACTTTTTCCCTATTTACGGATGTAGACCCTCGCCCCTTTTTACCTGATTTTTACTTTTTACACTTTCAAGATGTCAAGGCGTGAGATCGTTTTTCGCTCTCTCACTTTGAGTAATACGTGTCTCATTCATCTAAATCGGGCTGAACGCTTCAGTTGTTCTTCCCTACTTCGTATGCAATCACTGAGATGACTCGTAATCTCATCCACCTCCTCTATGGAGTTCCTGCAATCGTTGCATACGCCCTTACACTCGTATCGATCATTTACCTTCGTCGAAAGCTCAGCTCAACTTTTGTTGCAATTTTCCTACTCACTGCGGTCACTGTAAGACATTCTATTTACTGTTATAAGTACACTGCGTTCGTTTTCAGAACCTCGTAACCTATCTGAACACATGGCTAACTATTCGTCTGAGAGAGGAGAAATGGTTCTTTGGCTACTACGAAGCAATAAACATCACTGTTGCCATACCGTATGTAGCGTTGTTAGCTGCGGTATCTAAACTAATAGTTCAGTTACATTCATCAGTTTCTGGCTGGGTTTCTCTACTTTGCACAGAATATTAACGCAGCCCTGCTCACAATGGATAGATTCTTTGCCATTGCTGCCCTGGGATGGAAAGACGTATTGGCAATGAAATTCAATGGTTCAGTTTCTCTTACAGACATGGACTAAATATTTCGGATGGTTTATCGTTTTCTGTCATGTATTCTGCGCTGTTCTCTACTTCATAACAGGAGGGTATATACACTGTTCTATTTCACACTTTATCGAAAAACTATCATTTTCTGTTTCTACGATCTCAATCGAGTGAATCAATTCGTGTATGATTCGGTGACGGGTTTGTATGCTCTGAAAATGAAGGATATGTCGGTGAGCACGTAGAATCGAAGGGTAGTTTTCATTCTAATACGTTTCAGAACCTACCAGTATCTGTCGGATCTCAAGTCTTCTTTGGAGCTATCCTCCTGATTGTGTGCTCAATTCTAAACGTTTGCAACAACCGTTAAATTTTGAAACGTCACTCTTTCTTAGATTTCATCTTTCCACTATCTCAATCGAGCTCACTTCTCTAGTGAATCGATAAAACGTTTGGTGAGGCTTTTTTCTATATTGCTAGAACAAGAATTGATTACCCAGGAACGCTCATTCTTCTTCATTTCGTTCTGCATTTTTATAACACAGATGCTCAATATCCTAATTCTGGTAACTTTCTCTTCAAGATCGATTTGTCATTATCTTACAGATTGCCTACTCCTACTTCTTATTCGTTTCTCTGAACTACTTTGTATTGATCTCGATTTCGGCAGTGCTGGCATTCACTTCAGATCTATTCTCGCTTGGACCCGGACTGTACGTTCAGAAACCATTTTTTTCGCTATCTTGAAGTGCATAACGTTGGCATATTATTTTAGCTACACCTTGCTCCTTCCCGGACCAATTCAGAGGAAGTGTGTGTCCATCGTCACGCGCAAGATATACCAATCGGAGACTTCCATCACTCACTCACGCGGCATGAACACTATTTGAACCAAAGCCAAAACCTAGATATGTTCTATTGTTTCGATTTGTGATTTCGTCAACTCTTTTTCGGTCTCATGTGTCTCAGATGTTCTTTCGAATACACGTGGTTACGTTTTATCATCTATGCAAATCAGTAGTACTTGTTGAGTGTGATCTCAAGCTCGTCAATCGGTGCAGTCAATAGTTTGTCTCTCTTCTCCTCACTTCTTATCGCAACCATCTCGAACCACTTCGCCTGAAATAAGGTTGAATTTAAAATATTTATAATATCTAACTTCGCTAGATACGTTGGCCTTCATTCTGTAACACATTTTAAATGGTGTCTGATTTACACGAAAATGTTGTGCTCAAGGAGCTTATTAAAGAGATTGGCATAATTATGTAAGATGGAAAGTCTATGAAGAGAGAGTATAAACTCACTTCAGCCTTCATCTTCTCCCTTCCCAATCTTCTCTCTTCTCGAGCCATCTTTTCCTTCTTCACTACTTCTCTTATCTCCCATCGATCGTTCTCGCTTAGTTCCTACAAAATATGCAGCTTTTCCACTGATTTTGTTTCTCCCGAATCGGAGCGTCGAGGGAGAAAGGTGTACTCAGCGGTCTGTTGAGCCCTCTACATGGTTCTACTCACCACAACATTCTTGACGCATTCATTGATGGATCGAATGAGTTTCATATTCTCATTTCGATCTTCCTTCTCTGATCGGATAATCTCTCCAACTACTCTCCAGTACTCCATACACAGTTTTCTCGTCAGTGCAACTTCTCCTTTTGTGCACGCGAGTAGAGCGGGGAATATCTCGACGGGCCACTCTCGATTCTCCTTGTAGATGGGCATGGTTAGATGAGCGAGAGCGAGTTGAGCCAGGTCCACTGCGTACGGACGGAACGCCGCTGCAAAAGGGAGAGAACTGCTCAGTTGATCGATGCTACACCACTCATGCACTTGAGAAGTCGAGTGGAAACTAACCACCGAATAGACGGGCGAGTTGTGTCGATAGAGTGCATGATGTGGCCTTCCTCGATCGTATTCCACCGTCGGCATTGATTTGTATCACGTTCCCTGAAGAGATCCCAGAATAATTTAGTAAAAAGTATTACACAATTATGCCTATCGGAACCCACCATTATCGTCAAATCCAAGGTTCGTTGCTTCAATCGATTGCCGAATCAACGGCATGAGAATGGGAATGAATTCGAGGAAGGAATCGCCCATCGCAGTGGCCATTCGGATGAAATTGGCAACGAAATCTTTCTCGAGCGAGAGGAGAAGAGATTCGAATCGAGGCATGAGACTGCGCATTATCTGAATGAGATGAAGATCAGAGAACCTGTCATGGTTTGACAAAATAATCCTAGAAATGGGATGGGCTGCATCAATAGATTATCATTGCGCAATTCAAACTCCATTGACCTCAGTGGAATCGGCGGCGAACTTGTCCTTTCCAACAGCGATTCCGATATGAGAAGCACACTCGAGAGTGATTGCATCCAGAGTCTGAGATGATGAGTTATTAGGATAGAACAGTTGAATAAACATACTCTGCATCGAATTGGCGATGCGAGAATGGCCTTGAGGGGTTTGATCAGTTTATTGTAGTAACGTATGTAGAGCGGGCCAGCTACTCGTTTAATCGAGAGAACCACGGCTATCGTCTGTAATTCACGTTGGAGTGACCATGCTCAGTCAGACAGGCAAACCTGAGCAAGGATGAGCGTCTTTCTACCCGATAGTAGAACGGTGTGAGTCTTCTTGAGTACTCCACCGGCCGTTCCCATGAGGGAATCGTGATGGACAGAGAGGAACGGGTAATAATCGTAGTCTCCGATGCTGCAGCAGTGCTCGAGTGCAACTGCAGCTGCTGCAGCCACTCGAGGCAAACGATCGCCCTCGAATACATTGTGGAGGGCCGGTATAATCTGGAAGAAATTATGAGCTCAATTTCAATTTCAACCAGCGTACGATTGCGTGATACTGCTTGTCACGGTAGAATATGTTATTGAGAACTGAGCAGACAATGGCACGAACTCTACAGTTCTGAAAGGGTAGGGAATACTTGCTAGTTTAACAATTCTAAACCTGATTCTTAGTGTGGCAAATGTAAAGGAAAGCGAAACTGACCGAATCCTCGAGAAGAGGAATTATCCGTGTGAAGAGAGTTTTTGCATCGATTTTACCTTTTCCAACGATGATGAGGATATAAACTAATCCAGCATGGCGCCTTTTCCAATCGGCTAGGATGAACAAATTATGGATAAGAAAAAGAGGAACACGAACCATGATCGAGTAGTGTAATTGAGAGCTGGAACAGAATATCGGAATCACGTTGACTCTGCGAGAGTGTCTCAAGCTTCTCATAGATCATTCGGAAACTTAATCATGGATTGATCAAAAATGAATTTCATAGTGGAAAAAATATCAAACAGTGCATCAAAAGTTCGTTTGCATAATTATCTGCCAAATATGCTTATACAGTGAAAGCGTACACTTGTGAGTTCGGTCTTGTGAGATTGTGAGGATCATCGACTGCGGCCCAGGAAGAAAGATCATCACTCAACTCGCTCAGCACCAGTAAGCACGAGGAGACTGCAATAGAGGGAGGACTCAATCACGAGACTGAGAGAGGGAAATTTACTAGCGAATCACTCACGTATATCTCGAGTGTGCTCATCACCGATCTCTTTCCGACCCAAGAAATTGTTGACGAGGACAATGGTCGCAGCGCTGTGCCATTTCGAATGAATGTTCTTAGATAGCTGCAATGATTCATCGCGAGTAAGGGAATGAAAAGTTGTTTCGTTTCAAGTTTTTCCTAAATAATGGGATACACATTTACCTCGCAGAAAAGGCTCGCAACATCGGAAAGATGATCGTGAATGACTAATCGAGATTGATTCGAGAGTGAATAGAGGCATAACAAAGCCGGCGGATTCTTATTCTCCCGAATGTCCTCATGAGCCATCTGAAAAGTGTTGAATGCATTTATCGTTTCAAAACTTTTTTGTTCACTGAAGTGTAATTAAAGCAAAGAGTATCTGTACTCAGACTGGACCATACCGTGAGGATGAGGGGAATGATACTTCCGAGCACTTTGAGTGTCTCCGCATTCCTCACTCGTCGACAATGCGCTTCGAATGATAGGAGAGCGGCACATCGAATGGACTCTTCCGAGTGGACGAGACATTTCTCGTAGAAGGAGAGTACTTCAGAGGCCGTCCCAATTGCAGTGACTCGACTGGAAATCAATACATAAATTCATTAGATCATGCCTGAGAATTCCGGGCAAACTGCCAAATTCCGATTTTACTCGTGTGGCTGAATAATGGAGTATGCTTGAATAAAACAGACCCCGCAATAGCGAGTGTATCCTTCAATTTATTGGTATTCTGAGGGATATCTTTGATCTGTTTATGGATCTCCGACCACGTTTGTTCGTTGTTCATGTCATCATCTGAGTGAAATAGAAATTTAGAAGAAAATGAGAGGGAAAAAACCAATCGCGAAAGCGAGAAACGATATGATGGTGAATATTTTCTTGAATAGTTCTCCCTCCTGATCCGAGTTCGTAGTCTTAAAAGAATTGATTAGCTGAACTTTGTGAAAGAACATAAATACTGACCTTAACCAACTCGTGACACATCTCGACAATTGTTTCTCTGTCTGATTCATTCATTCTACGGAACGGCATTTCTGTCTCCTCATCGTCATAATCAAAATCAATATTATCATCTTCATTAATTGAATAGGTCGAAATGAGTCTGAGGTGGATGAATCTCTCTAGCACCAAACAATCTCCTAACCTTCCAATTATATCGACTGCTCGATTCCGATTCTGCAATTCCTTCTCGGTCAGAGTCTTTCCTTCGTCGGTATTCGTCATTCGAATAACCTACAAACAGCAATCTTTGAGACGAGATAAGGATTAACCGACTCTGGTGGAGAGAGCGAGAATCGCGAATCGATGTGGCTCGAGTAGAATGACTTTGCTCTGCGAGATATCCCATAGACAATCGATTCCATTGTATTTAAACTGTCCGACAGGAGGTTGTTCAATCTTCTCATTGAATATAGCATGTGCCATCTGTAGAATTTAATTGAACAGACTTTCTTTCTTTTTACAAAACGAGTTGTAAGTGTTTGAAATCGACTGATTGGAAATCGAGAACCTACCTCTATGACCTTTGGAAGGAGAGGAACAGCGACAATTGCCAGATACTTTTCATCGTGAAACGCGATAAGATCGGAGAGTGTGTCAAGAGCATATGTACGAACGAGAGAATCTTCATCGTTCAATCTCTTCTCAATCAGATCGTGAATGGCCGTTGCATAATCATTCCCGAAAGCACGAGGAATCGCGCTAGAAATCAGGTTGTTAGCGAGCTGCAAAGATAAATTTCGCAGCTCACGTTATGATATCAAGCGCCGATCTCCTGTTGAGCATGGGCGGAGCACAACGGAATACGTAGTGTCTTATCTTCGAACATTCATAATCATCCAGATCAGCATCTAAACAGTTTTTTCCTTTCTAGCACAACAATAGCAATGCCGTTTACTATCTCTGTGTAAGAAAATGGAAGATTGGATGCCAGTAAGATTGCCCCTCGTCAGTTCATCAGATTCAGGTCGAATCTGAAATCATACAGTTCAGGCCTGATTTATGAGTGATCGTACACAGAATGAAATAAGCACTAACCACACTGCAGAGGCGAATAATGGCCTTGAGATGGGACCGAAACGTATTGGTGTGATCAATAGCCAACTGCTTCATAGTGGAGGTGGCCAAGACCATCCATCGTGTGTTATCCTTATCATCAACGGCCATTTCCTCGCAAATCTGAACTGTGATTCAAAGCTATATTCAAATCGCACAACGCACCTGGATGAGAGTGGGCAGTAGCGAGGAGAGCAGAGTGTCATTCTTGACTACGTCTGAGAATGCCTCGAGGGCGCAGAATCGAACTGAGGAATCCGCATCCTTCAGACCCTTCTGAATGCAGTCACGAAGATCCGCCTGACCCTTGCTTCCAAACACATTCGGTACGCGTCTACAACGAGATGTCTGAACTTTAGCAACCCGAATTTTACTGACCGAATGAGAGAGAGGGCAATTCGCTTGAGTGAACTACTCTTGTCATTGACGCAGTCTCGTATGAAATCGGCGATCCATGGATACGCGAAAACTCCGCTGTTGAGCACTGAAATCGCTTATGAGGACCGAAACTGTTTTTGTTGTTGTTATGATTCCCACCAAGACTGTGAGCGGCAACTTGCACTAGAATATCGCCGAGTTTCGCCCTGATTTTGTCACTCGTCTCGGTCAGAATGGACTAAACAAGGATTATGAAAGCACTTCAAAGCCCAGATCTGACGTACTTGGATCAATTGCTCGCCGAAGGGAACGAGATTATCACTGCACCATGTGTGAAGAATATCATTGAGAAGACGAGAGAGCAGATCGAGTGAGAGAGATCGGAGCTGAAACAAGAGTCAAAACGATGATTTTTAATAGTAAAATATGATGATTTTGCAAATATAATCACCTCTTCGGCCGCTTCAGAGTGCTTGGAGACTCTCAAGAGAAGAGTCGCTTTCTCGTCTGGTGAAATCTTCTTGAATTCATCCTCAGCCGTGAGTCTGAAATCAGAATCGTCTTCTGAGTCATATTTGACAACGATCTATCCGAAATGACAGGAATTCATTCAATAGATCGGTGGCGAACTTTAATTCTCATAGAGAAGTGAGTCACCTCTTTTGAGAATCCGCTGCCAGCATCGATTTGAGAATCTGCTCAAGATGAATCTCATCCTGCAACGATTATTACCGTAGATTACGGTATTGAAAGGGTTCTGCAAGGGTTCTGCAAGGGTTGCAAAATGACGAAAGCGAGTGAACGATAGTGCAAATATGCTGGGAATGCTGTCGAATGTTCAGCAATTAGCAATAACCTGAGACTGATTGAGCGTGGGTGGTTTGTCGTCGTCCTCCATCTCCCACCGACCGCGCGCAACGAGCGAATAAGCGAAGAATGAGGGAGAGAATTTGAAAAGTTGAATTTCCTCTTCGAAATTTCATTTACATGGAATTTAAATATGTGATCAGCATCTTACCTTGCAAGAAATGCTCAAGTTCCCACGAAATCTCTCACGAATGCCGATAGTCAAAAAAGCTATCGGCATGAGAAGTAAGTCTTAAGTACGTCTAGTCAGGTAAGTCCTCTCAAGCCGACAACTTTTTGGCAAACTCATTGCTAGCTCTCAAAACTGCTCAGTATGAACATTATATTTATCTGTTACGGTGTTCCTTGCCTATTCATCTACTTTCTTACTGTGATTAGCATCATTTCTATACGGAAGCAGCTCAGTTCCAGCTTTGTAGTTATTTACTGCTGGACAACTGCTGTTGTAAGTTGGCGAACTATAAATCGTAAGATCGTAAGGATTCACTCAGAATCTATTGACTTACTTTAATGCTTGGGTGGCTATAAGACTAACTCATGAGCAGTGGCTTCATTTCTACTATCATTTCGCAAATGCGCTTGGATTTCTACCGTTTGTTTTTTTGTGAAGTATTCATTAAACAAGTATCGTTTAGTTTCGTTCATCTGTTTCTGGTCAGCTATCTTTATTTTGCACAAAATATCAACTCACTTCTCTTAACACTCGATCGTTTTTTCGCCATTGTTGCGATTACCCACAATGAGGTCATTTTTCTTTGATTTGATCATCAATATAGAAAGCACTTAGACATGGAAGCGATACTATTTACTGGTCGGAATATTTCTCTATCTAATGACATTCATTCCTTGGTTTTGCATTGGTGGAGGGTCTGTCAAATATTTAATTTCAAAAGAAAAAAAGTTTGCTACAGATACAGCGCATTTAAATTCGAATACAATTTCGAAACACATGCGTTCTCTCTACCGCTCACCAATACAACCGTAACTTTGAGCGCTCGCATAGAAAAAATGTGTTTTCATGCACAGCTTACCACTTCCATAAACGCCATTTTCGGAGTTTCGATAATCATTATGTGCATTTCATTAAGTGTGAGTTTTTTTTTCGGATAATTACTCACCGGCAAAATATTTTTAAAGCTTGTTTCGTGGAAACGTTTGAGAAGCCTAAATCTGTTGAAGAAGTCGCATTCGGTACATCTGCTCTTTCAAGATTGAAATTATCAATATTTTTCAGGATCGTTCATTTTTCTTCATTTCCTTTTGCAACTTTGTCGCTCAGGCACTAAATGTCATCATTCTGGTAAGGCACATGTTCTTACACGCCTACAACGTTTGCAGATCACATGTTACTATTTCTTGTATATCTCCTTCAATTTTTATGTTCTTGATTTCATTTTCAATGCGATGCATTACACCTCTGATATCTTCTCCCTCGGTCCCGGAATGTTTCTATTCCGATTTTAACATTGCATGACACTGTTATTCAGATACACGATCTTAGTACCTGGCCCGATCAGAAGAAAAGCGATCTCTATTCTCACTCTTGGTTATTCTAATCGCCGGACACGTCAAGAATCAGTTCACTCCAAGCATACCATTTGATGTTTGGAAGTATTTATCATAATATTTCAAGTAATATTGTGCACCATACATACATCCCAGTGTACATTTGAATACAATCATACAATTATCACTAGTCAGAGCTCAATTTAGCGAGTATCATCACAGCGAATGAATACCTTCACGACATCAGCCTTTTGCGAGCGCTGAAAACATTTTTTTCTTACTTTTTACTCAACTTTTAAAATATTAGGGTGTCCCATAAGTTCTGTCACTGCTAACTTTTCTGAAGTCCTATCAATCATATAATTTGATGCTATCATATCTTAGACAGAGTGTACGTTGGCAAACTGTTTAAGCCCGTGCACCATACGATTCCTTGAACTTGAACGAAGTTAGGCCATTTTTCCCTGATCGGACGAAAAACAGATTTTTCGTAAAATACTTTATTCTCGTTAGTCTTTCAGGTGAAAACAAGCTAAGCGTGTCTAAACACTTAGTTGTCGAGAATGCATCGGTTTGACAGCAATTTCAGCATTCAAAAGTGCATTGCATATTGATTATGAAACACAACGTTATTTTAAAATTTCTCCGAGTGTCAAAACGGGAATAGTCTCAAAAGTTTCTGAATGTAATAGAAAGATCAATAATCGCGAAAATGTATTTTTAGAATCATTGGCCTACGGGAGAACTGAAAAAATAACACTTCTGGAAAGCACCCATTATATTTTTTTGGCTAACTTCTCCTGTATAACATGATAAACATGGCTGTCACTGTTCAAACTGACGCGCAGTAGTACGTGGTGATTCACTGTGAACCACAAAGTCGAAAAGCTATTCTTCGCAAACTTTCAATTTTTGAAAAAAATGTCGAAAATTTTACTTTTTTCTCGTGTTGCGTCATCATTAGGAAAGAATATTCAAATTTTTGTAGCGAATAAAAAGGCTTCATATGATCTTTACAAGAACCACTGAAAAGCTTCGAGTAATGTTTCACCGATAATGAGAAATGAATTTCTGAAAAAAATGACAGAACTTTTGGGACACCCCATTAGATTCGAAGTAGCTCGAATAATAATGAGTAATAATGGTGATGAAACGTTGAATCCTCACCTCAAACGCCTCCTGTGTCTGCTCCAACTTGTAGTGAGCAGACGTGAGCTTGGATAGATCGATGCGCTTAGTGGCCACCAATTCGAGGGCAGTCGGATAGCTGAAAAACAGTTTTCATCTATTTTAAGATAGATATAACCAGAAAATGGTAGCACTTGTGACCGATGTTCCTCACCAATTTCTGTATCTGAATATTCCCCTCAAATCGACTTCTCTACAGGCAGCAGCGAGAATGGGCAGATCACAACGGGCGGAGGCCATTCCTACGAGCACGACCACTCCGCCAGAACGGGTCGTCTAGAATGAGTTTTGGCTTTGTGAATCCGCTCACCACTGACAATTTTCCAGTACATGTTTAGAAATACAATAGAATATTAGAAATCCTTGATTCTTTGTATTCTTTGAAAGAGCAGTCCTCGATTCTCCAACCAACCGTAATAGCAGTCTCGATGGATGATCCCACTCCAGTGCACTCCATGGATGCATCGGGTTCCTGCCCGAGGGCGGCCAACACTTTCTCACGAGCTTCCGCCGGGGAGAATCCTCTGCAAGGAGTACCTACTTATTCACATACACGACGGCTCAAAAAGCTTCTGGGAATGTGTTTGTGTGAGGAAGAATATCGCAGTGAGATCTTGACAGATTCGTTGTTCCTAGTAGAGACTTTTTCATGAAACCGACGCCTGTGTTAACTTGAGTTCATGGGAAGATCATAAACATGTGAGGATACCCTCTGGATACAGTCTATTTTGAACAATGGCAACAGAAAATCTAATTCAAATAAATACAGTTCAAATAGCTCTTACTATTTTGTTTCCACGATATAATTCAGTTGTTCACGAAAATGTATGATTTCAGAATGAATTGCTTGAGTTGTCTTTTCGTGAAGAACCAAAAGAAGATGGCGATGGTCGAGTACAATCAATGCGAACTCTTCTGGATGTTCTCTTCCCCGAATGGAATGGGAGAAGTCACTCTGGTGATTGGAGACAAGAAACTGCTCGTTTATCGGAAGGTTCTCTTTCATTCTGAATTGAGTTCCAAATGGGAGAATACGCATTTTTCAGGCACTAATCGTGAGCTCTCCTGTATTTGCGAAGTTGCTCATGGGAAAGGAAGATTCAGAAGAAGTGGAGATCGTGGATGTTGACTATCAAGTTAGTTTAGAAAAATACGAAAGTCAAAAAATATTTCAGGATTTCGTAACTCTGATGTTCGCTATCTTCTACGGGAGAATCGAAATTACTGATACCTCTGTACTACCCATACTGAAGGTTGCAAGTCGATTCCAAGTAAAGGTCAAACCTTTTAATTCTTCACACTATAACAGGATTTGAAATTCGTTCAATTTCAGAGCGTCCTTTCCTCTGTCGAGAATATTATCATTGATATTATCGAAGAAGTTCAGCAATATTGAGAAACTGCTAATGGCCGATAAGTATTCCTTGAACACTCTCAAGGTTTCATTTATTTACTTTTCTGAAGAAAGAATTCTATGCATTGTTTTCGGAAGAAAGCTCAATTTATTCAGATTTACTGCATGAAAAGCTATCGAAGTCCGCGCAAATTGAGAGCTCTAGCGGTAAGATGACAGAGCATGCACTTCAATGGTCTACTGATATTTGCAGAAATCGCCTGAGTATGTCGATTTCTCTAACGAATTCAAACTAGAGCTCCTACGGCATCACTTGAAAGTTATCGAGATTGACGAGTCAAAATGTTAATTTTTGATTCGCTCAATGTTGTGTCATCGTCAAATCTACGCGCATAAACACATTTCCTTTTTCTGTTCAACAACTTTTTGCTTATTATCGCATTCTCTCACTGGATCATAAGATACGCATGATTAAGCATCATCACCCCTTCCTCTCACCTCACATTGACCGCATGGTGCACTCCGCACTCTCTCGCCAGTGCTAGACGGCCGTCGTCGATGTCAGTGATGACGACGGAAGAAGCTCCATAGGAGATGGCCACCATTGCGGAGAGGAGACCGATCGGGCCTGATGGGAGGGCAATCTGTTTTACCAATTGTCAAGCCTTTACGAACCAAAATTTTATGAACATTTTATCGCAATGTCTGTTCTACGAAAGGATGTGAACATTACTGATGATGAATGCAAATCTCACCCGCTCCCAGCACGAAGACCCTCTGCCCGACAGTGATGCCCGCTCTCTTGCACGTGTAGACTCCGACTGAGAGTGGCTCGAGAAGAGCACCCTCCTCGTAGGAGACATTGGAGGGCAGTCTGAAGGGTTTGGATTGTTCAAGATTCCAAGCCTTTTCCAGTTCACTCCGAATCAATGGAGAACAAATTGTACAATACATTCAGAAAAGATGAATCTCACTTGAAGCAGAAATCAGCGGGATGGGTGACGAAGCGGGTGAGAGTTCCATGGACGGGAGGAGTGGCGAAGAAGCGCATCTCGGGGCAGAGATTGTACGATCCCGTCTGGAAGAGAAAGATCATACGGTAGGGGTACGGTGTATCAGTAATCGATACCTTGCACTGGAAGCAGACACGGCATGGGATTCCCGGCTCCATCGCGATACGGTCACCTGCGAATGACTAATTGGCAAATTTCAGAAGTTGGCACGATACTGATTGCAAACCTATACAACAAAGATAACAAACCATTAGCGAATCCGTCGACTCCCTCTCCCACTGCCTCAACTGTTCCACTCGTCTCGTGACCGACTACCATCGGAGCGTTGACGATGAAGGATCCAATGGCACCTGGAAGTGATCAAATATTGGTTTTGTTCAGGAGAACTTTTCAGCTCCTAAACGTTAATCTAATATCATTGTATGCTAATCGGAGAAATAAATACTGGCCATGTCTGAGGTAGTGCACGTCCGATCCGCAGATGGCGACAGTGTGCACTCTGAAATCACATTATTCTTCATAATCTTGCGAGGATTACCTGATGACATTCATGACCAGCATTATTGTCCAACTTGTCAAGAGATGTTCATCGATTAACGCACCTAACTAGTAGTTCTCCTGCCTTCGCCACTGGAATCTCCCTCTGTTCCATACGCAAGTCGTCCTTGCCATAGAGAACGGCAGAGAGATTGTCTTGTGTCATCTGAAAGATCAGAGTGTGTCAATCACAATCAGGAAAAGGTAGAATGACAAAACGCAAAATTGTGCTATTTCACTGGAATGTGTGTGTGCAAAAACGCTCAGGACTGAGTGTTTGTTGGTAGTAACGATGTATCAAACAAGAGAGAGACAGAGGGGAAAGATCAAGCGAGAGCCACTGGTCAATATTGAGTGTATCAAGGGGAGGGGAGAGGATAAAGAGGAAGAGAGATCTAGTGGACGAGCAATGGCTCTACTCTCTGGCTATCCCATGCTCTCTCGTGCTGTGTAACTACGAAGGGAGCATATCCGATCGAGAGAGTGAACGATTGACGAAGATACAGCTGATAGAGAAGAGGATGAGAGATGCAGAGAGAGGGAAGATCGAGATTGAGAGTGATGGGTGCAAGGTGAATGACACGTGGTGGCAGAGGGAGGATTAAGGGTCAGTGATAGAGTATATCTGATGTGAATATCTGAGAGAATATTCAATGCGACAATCAAATCAAAATCACTGAGAAAATGGAAAATTGGTTAACAGAGACATAGGAGTTATAGTCGATTACTGGGCATGAGTCAGAAGGCGTTAATTCAATTGAGAAGAGACTGAACTATTATGAAAAGTGGTTGTAAAACAGATTATCATACTGGTGCAATCAAAAAACTGCATCGTACATCTCAGAAGGTTTTATCATAAAAGCAACTCGAAAATGGATGATATTAATCCCCAGTTGCTGATCCTCCCTCACAGTCACTCGTCCTTGATGTCGCTCCTTTTGACTGGAATGGTAGCACAGTTTCTTTTCTGCTTAACAATGCCTACTGCTCTCTCTCTAACCTCCAAGAACTCTGCAGGACTTCTCCACGATCTCTTCCAAAGGCATCTTCTCGTTTCCCAGCAGCTCCTTCAGCTTCTCAATCTTCTCGTCCCTCACATCGATTTTCTTGCTCGGAGGGGCGCCGTCAGAGTCATCAGTCGAGTTTGCACAGCGCTTTCTGCCTGGAGCGAACTCATTATACAAACGAAGTTACATACTTAGCACACCCGTAGTGTAAACTTAAATTCCAAATGTCTTAAGCTTAGTCTTCGGTCTTCAAATGCAAAAATAATATTACTTCTTCTGGTAGGCCTGGATGATTCCCTTGTCGTCGAACTGAATGTTCCATTCCTCGAAGGTATCGTTGATTCTAAAAATGTTGATGAACTTTGATTACATGCGAGAAACTAATCCATCAAATTGAAATTTTTGAAATTAGTCGCATCCATTCTAGTCCATTCATTGTCAGGTCAGGAAATATCAATCGATCCCATTTTCTCTATGAAATAACTCACTCGACTCTGTTCTCGGCCGAGTGGCGCGTCTGGAAGTGGTGGTACAAGAACAGAACCTGCTTTTGAATTGATGCATACAAAGATCTAAATTATTGAACCTGTTCAGCAGCAACTCCCTTCACGCGATGCATCAAGTTTTCCAGTGAGCGAGCGTATCGGCAAACAGAGGAAATTACAATTTTTTCAGCTTTTTTCCTTTAGTTTTTCCAATTAAAAAATGGTCAAACTTACTTGAGATAGAGGGAGTTGGCTGAGTGGAGGCACTCCTTCGACGTAGCAGTGCAATCCTGCAGGAACTTCTCCCAGACCTGCAAAGACGGACGTTATCGAGCGGGGACGTCGCGAACTCTGTAACCATTTCAAGATCGTTCCCAGATTCTACTGAATGATAATTAGCACAATTATTTTAAACGATGAAAGGGTTCAAGGATTTGAATGAAGCTCTCAATTCTGCCTTACGATATTGCCCTTGGGTGAGTTTGCTGCCAGTCGGAGCGAACGGTCCTTTGAGTGCAGACCGCTGAAAAGATCATTTGTTTAGGTTAAGAATCAAACTTTGGAAGTTCAGCAGTATGAGAGCAAATAATCCTGTCTGCGATTGAAACTGTACGCGTACTGGTAGAGAAAGTCGATCATGTGTTTCAGCTCGTCTGCCGTAAAGACCTCGCGTTTTGCCTAGAAGGGTTTTAAATATCAGACAAACGCTCAGAACCATAAATACATCTAAGTTGAACGATTTTTTCTAACAAGACTGTAAGATGAGCTACCATTGTTCAGATCGTCGACCGGGCAGACGGTTTGTCGAGTGGTGAAATGAGAGAAGCAAAACTCTTTAGTCTCAACAATCTATGGAGCTATGGGTCTGCATCAAAATTAGACACATCGAAAGAAAATAGGTAGTCGGATCAGTTGATACAACACAGTGTGCAATTGTAATTTTTGGAAGTAAGTAGGCCTCTCAAAGGTTATCTAGATGTTTGGCTATATCAATAAGGTTAGTTTTTGTTGTTTTTGTAGGGTTTTAAAATAAGGTTTCAATAAGGTTTGTATAATAATGAGCATGAATTTGCGGAACATTGCTTCAGATTTCGCTTCACAATATTTATTTTGTGAATCAAAGATCGATTTTCGAATCTTCTTTCTTTGGTCGGCCAAGAACATCAAGCTGCTTCTGAAAATAACAGTTGTTCGACAAGTATTTTGAATTCTCATCAAATTCTTGTTTTTGCTACATAATCTCTATGTTGTATTAAAAAGATTCTCTTCGGATTGATTATTAGCTGACCTGCGAAGAGGATCTTGCGCATCTCGCGCACCTTCTGCTCGTCAGTCAGTTTGTCGTCCACCAGAATCTTCGCAATCTTCGCAAGCATCATCGCAGTGTGCGAACGACCACGCTTGGCCTGCGGGACGTCGGCATGGGGAGACGAGCTTCCCCTCTTGAGTGATCCTGCAAGGATTATTGAGGGGGGAAGATCATAGATTTATAGGGGATAATAAAGACAAATCACGGTAAATTGTTACCTCCTCCAGTGCCTCCATCGACCGCTTTCGTCGACTCCTCTCCAGTCGCGACAACGGATCTTGAATCATTCGTTTTGCATGCATAGATTGTGATACGAGAATATCGATTTGGTTTGGCAATAACTGCAAACTGAATAAACTTCTCTCCCCAGTACCTCTCCACATGATCCTCCTTAGCGACAACCTCATCCTTCTTAACCGAATCGAACTGTTCGGATGCCTGGATAGATAGCAGTAGAACACGAACATCAAATGGAAAAAGTAAGCAGGCCAAAAGTGCAGAAATCTCACCATTGGAACTTCCCAAAAAGACGAACCGACTGCTCTGAATAACGAAGGATGAGATGAATGAGATGAGGAGGGAGGTGAAAGGTGAGAAAGGTGAGGAGAGCAATCATAATGAAATGATTTGCATATGAGCATAAAATCTGATCTGAACAACGTTCGATAGAATTTATTGCTTTCGGTAAATACTTCTAAGAACGGATGTGTTGCTTCGGCTTTCATAACATAATTTTCTACGATACGTTTGCATTTGTTTTTCCTAGTTCAGAAAAGTTGCAACGACGGGTAGAACAACAACGACGGGTAGAACAACAACGACGGGTAGAACAACAAACACGTGTCTTCCTCTCCAATTCAGTGAGGGTGGGAGGCCTTCTCGTCTCTAAATGCCGTGCTGATTTCATCCCCCGCTCCAGAGATCTCCCATGGACAAGAAGAGAGTCAGGAATCGAGAAGAGACGGTTGAATTGTTGTCACTACTTCCCGAACCGCAGAGATTCGTCTCTCCTTCTGTTCCTTGGGTTCACGACTAGGGTAAAAGAGTGCACGAATCAAGGTTCAAGCAGTAATTCTTTTGGTGCATCAGAGTCTAGATTAGGAACGGATTGAAATAAATGGCTCTATTCATTTGTAGTGATATTTCGTCGTTCTAACCTCCTGTCTACGTACTCATAATCCAACACCAAACCACAGAGTTCCTTTCCCGTTCTGTATCTCATTTCAATTCGTTTTTGAGTGCATTCAACAAAATGGAAACCTTCGTGACGGTACTGTTCCGAGTCTTTCAATGATTTCCTTGTATTTCTCTCTTGATGAGTTGCATTTGCAAAGTTGGCTTCCCTTACGTGATAATATGATTCGTTGTGATGGCTTCCTAGAATTGCTATTTGTGTTATATTGTTGATTCACACGATGAATATCACAGTAATATTCACATCCAGAGATCTCTCCAAGTAGCTTTTCTCAGATATTTCTCACTGCAGAAGCGTGAAATATTTCTTGTTTTCACTCCGCGAATCTCTCGAATATCGAAGATGCACTTGAATTCGCAAAGTGTTCCTTCCGTTCTCTGTACTTGGACGGTTCTCTGTCGAATCGGGGCGAAATTGCCCGTAGACACCCTCCACCGCATCACAAACAGCCCTGTCTGGCTGCAGCAATATTATTGAGAAGAGATGTCTGAACTCGCGATGAGGAACTCAATTTTCGAAGCGCTCATCGAAGAAATTTCCAGTGAAATGAGCAAAAAGAATTCGTGCCCTGAGGCATTTGGGGTAGTCGAAATTTGAGCGCCGTCGACACCGATATTCAACCGGCTAAAAATACTTCCTACTTGATACCGAGAAGAAGAAGAAGAAGAACGCGATATTGATGCATGTCCACTGAGGTTTTTCGTACCCATCCATTGGCCTTGGAAATTGCTACTTCCCCTATTTTCTTCGATCGAAAAATGAGTAGTTGCACGAAATGTCGAAAGCAAAGTGCTCTTCCTTTTCGACTTTTAGGTTGAGCACGTTATTTAGAGTTTTGGCGTCAAGATTCTCACATGATTCCAAACGTGACATTCCCTTTCAGATTCCCTCTAACTTTCTCACAGTAACTTCCCGTCTCACGCGATTTTTGTATCAACAGATAGTCTCACTTCTTCTTTTGTTTATTAGTCTCATTTCTCTCCTTCGCCCCTTCCTTCTCGATCTGCATCTCCTATCCCTTCCTTCTCTGTGTTTTCGACCAACCGTCGAGCATTGTTTTCTGAGAAGCTTGATTGGATCCAGACTAGTGCAGAGGTCTTTGTTTTCCACAGCGAGTTTGCGAGTTGGGCGGACGATCACAGAACTGTCATGGGGTCGCGACGACGACTGTTGAATGAGACAAACAATTGGCATGGCTCATTATGCATGCAAATCTCCTCCGTACGTTGATCAATCCGATTATGAATTCAACGAAATATGGTAGCAGACAGACTACTCTTTCAGCTACCGTTGATGTATGGAAACATGTGCCACTCGCAATCTCCTTAGACCCTCTCTCGTATGCATTCGTCGTTCGATCAACGACCATTCCGATTATCTCGATTATCTCACTCACAAATTCTCCCCGCTGATGTTCGTTTTCGTCCTCTCTCTCACTTCTCTCCGATGGAAAGAAAGCAGCTATGAATGAATTAGCCCCCTTCCTCCTTTCCGTGTTGCTAAACGATGATGCATACGGGAGAATATCGGGCACTTGCACCATTCCACTTCTCATCGTTCTTTCCGTTCCTTCAAGTGTTGTTTGGCGTACTATGGAACGCCCAAATTTTGTACAATTTGAATTACGATGAGTGCTAGGTGCACGTAGAATTATTAATAGATCTCAACCTAATTCCCATAACTGCGGTCAGAAATACTTCGAGGGTACAGTCAGCTGACTTTCATCCTGACTAATTCATCGTCCGGAACAATCGCGATAACTCAGCCTCGTCTAGATGAAACGAGCACGATTCATTCCCCTCTCTGTTCTCATTTAGTCCCTCCTCCTACCCATTCACATCACTCTCATCCATATAAATTGCACTTCATTTCGTGCTCCAGCCCAACAATTGCCTGTTTTCCTGTGATGGAAATCTCCCTGAGCCTGCTTTTATGCGCATATTCTGGACCTGTTGGCGCACTGTGCGAGGCGAAAAGTCACCCGTAGGTACTGTGGACTCCGTTGGTCGAGCGTAAACACTCTAACAGCTATGTTTGCCGCTTGCATGGTGACTTTTGACAGCCAGGAAGTACGCTAGTAAAACCTACAAAGGGGAGTGGAAAGAGTCGAATGTCAACTCAGAAATGGAAACTCTTTGACGGACTCTCAATTAGTTGCGGCAGTCATTCATCATGTTTCAGTCAGACTACATACTTCTCCTTATTTTGGACGTTTGCCTATTTCCGCCTAGACTCATCGTTCATTCGTTCACTTAGATTGTCTTCGTCTCAAACATCGTGAGAAATGTTCGCATCATCTTTTACTTTTCTGTTGTTGGTCCACACTCATTAGAACCTTCGTCCTAAATTTGAGAACGTTCCTCACAGATCTTCCCATCATCATCATCATCTCTTCTCTGGAACTCTGCGGCCATTCCCTTCTCTATCCTCTGTTGCATGCAAAATAACGACGTTAGGCTATTAGGCCCGGCTATTTTGTACAAAAGACCGAAAACGGTCTCATCACCCACCCACCACTCCTCCCCTTCATCAGAATGGCTCTAAGAAGCGTCTCTCAAAACGTGCTTTGAGATACCGTAACATGCGCAGTCCCTTCCACCACCCAAAACGAGAGCTCATGTGTTGCTCATTTGCCATGTGGCAGACTTGATCTCTCTCTCTCTTCCATTCTCCTAATCTACCTCCAGCCTCTCCCTCCTCCTTCTCGCCTTGAATAATAGTATTACTCCTCCCTCACGGATTCTGTGCTCTTCCGCGTAGAAATAATGTCGAGCTTCCTTGAAAATTATGATTGTCGTAGGTTCAACAATCATGTTTCTCTTGTTTTCTTCATCCCTAATTAAAAATCACACGAAACTTTTCAACTCATATGTTTGCAGAGATGTTTGCAGCGCTATTCTCGCACCCCATTCCATCCACTATCACTCCTCCCTATCACGCGATATCCCTCCTGAGTGCCCCCATTTCCCTCGTTGACAAGCCCATTCCTCCTTATGATCCCTCTCCCCACATCTGATTTATGCGGTCGTCCTGCACTCTCCGCTGAGTGTCACGCAAAAACCGCAGCTGATGCACTCTCTCACTTTCACGTTGTCGCTCACCGATCAGAATATTGCAAGAGCATGAGGAATAGAGAGAATCAGACTACTCGTTGCAAGAGAGATCTCACGAGGGATAACAGCGATCTGCGGTATCGAAGGAGCTGAATGGAGAGAGAGAAATCCCGCCCAGTCGCGACAATATTTTGACTGGCGGCTAACTGACCAGCAATATTTACATGCGCTCTGCAACCAAATAGGCTGGTGGAGTATCATCGCTCTTTTTAGTTATGTCTCTCGAGACTAGTTAGCTGCGATTCGCAACTGTGAAACAAACAACATACTGTTTGCGACTTCCTTATCCGTTCTGAAACCAGAAAAACGAAGATCCATCGGTGTTGTCCAATCTACAGTTCTCACTTCCTCTCTTACATCACTCCGGGAATCCCTTGTATTTTGTGAATCCTCCTCTAGTATTTTGAGCATCTGACTGATTTCAAGAAGTTAGTGAGAATGGTCTTACTCCTACTTTTCTGATCTACGCATCTTCGCCATTCACGCTCTTCTCCAGTGCAATTCCCCACTCCATCATTGTCTTTTCATAAGCAGAGAAGCTGTTGCCTTGACCAAGCAGTTAAAGCAAGCCAAAAACCGGGAAAGTTCCGGAAACTGGTGCCATTTAAGACAGAAGGCACGTGATGAGTTTATCTCCTGTTTGGTGTATTGTCTCCCCCCTCGGAATCCTCCCTCCCCTCCTCTCCCATTCGACCACAAGTCACTCCCAGTATATTTCACATTTCATTCACTGAGGCTTCTCTCGAGATCGGCCGTTCTTCTTTTAGCCCATCTCCGTCCATTGATTTGGTGTCGTGTTGTTTTGGATACTTCCGTGGTCCATTTCTCACACTGTCAGATGCTTGGTTTCCTCTCAATCTCATTGCCTCCTTCACAGTCTGATCCTCTTCTATCCTAACCAGCTTTGTGTTTTGACAATGAAAACACAAGATGATTCATGCTTCTTCAGTGATCCAAATCTGACTACCTTCTCAGTGTTTCAATGTGAGAATTAGATGCTTCCAGAGAATGGCATACGAAGAGACCGAAAACATTGCCCTTCGTTCGCGTGTTCCTCACCACTTTCCACATGCGATACTCACCACTTTCCACATGCGAAACATTCGTGCCCAATCCCCCTCTCTTCCTGCCCTATACAGTCCCTCTCTCACTCACATTCCGTCATCCCTCCCTTCTCATCCCCGAAAGCAGAGGGGAGATGGTCACTCAAAGCCTCAACACTAAGTGCTACCCGTATTTGCGTCAGTCATTTTTCGTCGAATAGGGTACGGTTTCCGTCGAATAGCACCACTATCGTGCCTCTTCCTCATTACCTCCCATCAATGCCTCCCATCGTTCACTCGTGTGCTAAATTCTCACTAAAATTGGTCCTAATCTCAAGGATCAGAACGATTTAGTGGTCGCAGCAGGCTTCATGTCGTAGGGTTTCTTCGGCAGAAACCTTTGCTGCTGAATTGAACCTTTCGGTTTCTTTCTTTCAATCAGGTTTCTCATGCAGCCGCATGTTTTCGTATCACTTTCGCTTTTCGAAATGCGCCTGATGATAATTATGCTTTTCTCCCTATTTCTTGAGCCGCTCATCTGTCAAAAAATGCGGTTTTCTTCCTCGACCACGCTGTTTTTTGCCTTCGAAAGGAGGGGGAACGAGGGAAGGGACAGAGTCCACTTTGGAAGAGTCCCTTGACACTTTTGAGGATCTTCTATTGCATTAGGTCAGGACAAGGAATAAGCGAATGAAGTGGGGGAGGAGATGAGTAAGGGCGAGAATCTCTATGTTCCTCACAGTCCCTCGCCAGTCAGGCAGTTCGTGGGTACGTGCGAAGCGTGTAGATGGGGGAACATTGTTCGAGGGTCTCTCTGTTCGGTTCGAGTCCTTCCTCTCGAAACACAATTAGACCCCGATGCTCTTAGAGAGAATGGAGAGACGCCCGCACAATGTGTTCCGCCTCTCGCTCAGAGACAATGCACATCAACATCTGAATGCAATTTATGGTTCGAGTTTCGGATGATCTTTTAAATTTCAGCGCAAACGTTAGTTTATGCTTCAAAATGCACTGAGTGCGCACCGGAGAAAGACAGATTAACCGAACCCGAGTGAATCTTTAGTGTGCTCTCTTATCCTCGACTGATCGAATCGTCGATAAGCACGAATCTCTCACTCAGTAATGCGAATTGCGTCTCCTTTCGTCGCAAAATGAGCAACGCCGTCTTCTCCTTCCCCGTTTTGAGCACAAGTTGAAACGGAGAAGAGGGAAGGAGGTCTACTCATTTCGACTACTAGTCATTTCTCCCCTCTCTTCTGAGACAGAGACATTCACGTTTCCCCTTACTATTCCAAGAGAGAAAGGCCAGCTCATCTATTTCTTCTTCTCATCTTCTCAGCACTTCCCTCATATTCCATTTCGGCCCCATTTCGCATTCCGATTTCTGAAATTTATTGCCCTTTCATTTCTATCACTGATGTTCGCATCTTCTCTATCTTGATTTCACTGCGTGCATTTTCCTATTTACGAAGTCTAGCCGATGGCACTTTCTGAAGTGATTGACTGGGCAGACTTGACTGTACAGACTGGATTCCATAAAGTCATTGCCCTATTTTAATCCTCCTATTTTGGTGGAGCAAAGTGTTTTTGCGTCACTCCCTCACTCTCTTCCAGAATTATTCATAGCACCCTCGCGGATTGCATTACCAACTGCAATTTACACTGCAGAAGCAACCTACACGTTTCTACGTTGATTCACAATAACTCAGTTTGCGACGCAATACTGGCTTGTCCCCATCCTCTCGCTAAAAGCGTAATCTCATCGCGAACACTCTTCTCTATGACACTCCTGAGTAGCATATCCTTCTCCCTTCTCTCCTCCCTTCCAAGTTCTTTCCGTTTTCTGATCACGAATTGTAGCTGTTATTCTCGCTGCCATTCATTGTCTCCGTTCTCTCTCAACACAAACAGGACTCCATAAGCTGCTTCTGACATTCATCCAGGATGGAGTGTGAGAAGAGTCCCGATTAGCGAATCCTCCTTCGCGAATGTTCTCCTTCTCTCAATTCTCCTTGATCTCTCACTCTGTCTGACCTTCTAGAGCTCCAACTCTTAGATGAGCCCAGCTCACGCTTGCTCTCGTCATATTATCCCACCTTGAGGTGGAACATCATGTGGATTTACTTAAGGCAGCACTTTTATTCGTGCAATTCGAAGATATACATCAAATCACTTTGCCCCCATTACTTTGCGCACTTGCTAGTACAGTGAATTACCATGTCGTTGATTTATTACTTCCTGAATATAATCAGTTCCAGGAAGAACGATTTGAATGTTTTCCGTTTCCGTGTTCTATCGCTTCTTTGGCCATCGAGAGAGAGCACATAATGAAGGGACAGGTCATCTCAATCCCATCAACTAACTCCAGATGGTGTTTAGCTGATCGACTCAATTAGAGATCTCGTTGATCCAATATTTGCACGCACTTCCTCCTCTCTCTCCTACTCATTCTTTTTGTTATGATAAATAGTCCGCTTTTTGACCGCTTCTTCCGACTCTTACGTATCAACTACTATTTCTGCTTCTAATTAAAGGTCGCCGACTAGTGTGACTAGACCGATTCAAAAACGGATTGTATCGGCTTTTTGCCTCCGTGCTCGAGTGAGAAAAGCACAAGTAGACGCTCCTCATTATGAGCAGTCTCTGGTTTCTCTTACCGATGAACGAGTGCGCAGAAATAACAGAGTCACTCTTGACTTCTCCCTGAGCTCCCTGCTGCTTGATAGGGTACTCCCCGTACCTTCCATCCTTCCCCGACCTTTCCTCATTCCCGGCCCGGCTCCAACCATCTTCGCCTAATTAGAAAAGGCCGAACTTCCGGCTCAAAAGGCGCAGTCGTCGCTCAAATTTCGCTTATTCTGACTGGCGCTGTCCATTATTTACCGAGACTGCGCACAAAGTTTGCCCATGGCCAGCATCATTTTCATTTCTCCGAGTGTTTTCACCAAATTCGAATCGGTCTGGCACCATCGAACCACTCCATTCATCGATTGAGCTGTCAATCCGAGTCCTTCTATTCCGGGATTGTCCCGTGCTTAGATACAGTTACCATGGTCTCATCAATCCCTCCGTTCAGTCCTATTGGCCCCTCCTCAATCTTCTCTTCCTCCCACTCATCAAGTCTACTCCTCTTAGAAGGAAGGAAAGCGCATCCTCGGCATAACTAGTCCTCACTTCGTCACGTAGCAGGGCGATATTAGAAATACTTTCGCGGAAGAACGAGTAAATCTGCTGCAGAACTACTTCCACTAGAGTCTGCCACTTTTTCACTCCTCTCTGTGCAAGCAATAACGACGCGTCCCTCTGCGGATTTAGCCACGAATCCTGAGCCCCTCCTTCTATCCACACCTCATTCCTTGCTTCGAAGTCAGGATTAGAGTAGTCAAAACAAGAGTGACTCTCCTTATTCTGCGCTCTATATCATCGTTTAGAAAGAAGAAAAAACTGCATGTATGTATTGAAGGGGCTTTGCTGTCCACACCAGTCCTGATTTCTTAACTATGAGTGAGGTGTGGACAGATTGCTCGGGATACATTCTGAATTCGCGTCATGAATTGGCAAGTCCCTCGCACTCCACATCCGTCATGCGAAACTCTCCCTTTACAATTCATCAAGCGGGCTGCTGGCACTAGTCATTTTGTTGTTTCTCCCATTGGTCCCTCGAGGCCGTCCGTCCTCTCAATAGAAATCTGCTCGCTAGTCGGTCATTCAGAGTCTAATTTGTCCTGCGTTTCTCTCTTTCCATCTTCTGCCTCGATCTTGATATCCACCTCCTCTTCTAGTCTCTGTCCTTCCTCTCATTCAGATCCTGAAGATATTCCACCTGCAAGTTAATTACTAAGCGATAATATCCAGGTGATAGCCCACTCACAATTCACAGTTATACCAGCTTCCGAGTAGTCTCGAGATGACGATCAAAGATCGAGGGAGGAGCATCTGCTACTCACAACGTCAACAACCACATTCTTCTGGAAATTGACGCCTTCTTACTCGCTGGAAATGTTGCCTTCCCTCAAATTGCCCCAGTCCATTCGCAAGTCTCATTCAACCCTGGAATGGGATCGGGCGCGCGCCGCGATAACGATATTTCGTACTGGGAATCGTGGTCATGAGGTGGCTGTGACATGTCTGCGCCCACTACTCTGCCTGTCGAGAGTCTTTCGTACGAGAGATTTGTATTCGTAGCCACGGTATTATGCGTAAGACTGTAAACTGGAGGTGGTAGGCTCTAGAAAGTAGATAAGCTTACGCTCGTTCAGAATTTGTCATATTGTAACTGTGAGCTGTCTATGTTACCTCTTGATGAATGGCTAACTCTGACTTTATTCATCTCCTACCCCAGCCCATTTCATACTTCTCACGTATCGGTTCCACCTTCACCTTGCGTGTACTTCAGTGCAGCCCCCAAACCGACGATTAGTTCCTAGGATAATGGACACTGTTCTTACGTGTTCTCCTTCCATTCACACCCTTCACTCCTTCCCTGCACTCTCCTCCTCCTTCCCCATCTCGGCCTCAGTGTCTAATAAATCCGCGTCGTTGGTACGGCCCCCATTCCATATACTCATATCCACTACTACCCTCTCCGTTACTCCCATTACCAAGAGCCCATTCCCCCCTTCCATCCATTCCTCTTACGATGTGCGACACTACCGTACTGCTACTGCCTTTCCCTTTCGTGCAGACTCCTTTCCTTGCAGCCTCAAACATGATTATTTTCCGCCTCTTTTACAGGATGAATGAGACGTCGACGACAGTGGAAGAAATCGTCGTGGAGCAGGACGAGGAGATGAGCGGTCAGACCCAGTTGCATTTATTGATTGGAGAATCGACTGAAACGTTTCTTAGATCTACTATGAATTGTGTTCTTATCGCTGCAAGAGCATTCATTGGGGCAATCTTGTACCGCACTAGGCTCTGCGTCTGCCCGAGTACAAAAGCAAGTAAACACGAGTACTGTCATGCTCGATTCTCCTCTCGGACATTGCCCGACGCGGTCTTTGACGGCTTGTCTAGTCCTCGAGTCTCTGGGGACTTGTGGGTGCAAAAGCCGACAGTCTCTCATAAAATGATATTGTCTCTGGTCTACTTGATAGTCAGCTGCTGAACAATAATCTAGATCTTTAGCTTTCCACATATTCTCAAGCTTTGAGAAATTTCTGGATGAATAGCATTGCGAAACGCACCGTCCTCATCCATGACTACTTTCTTCAGTCTTAGAAGGGATAAGCCATAGCAGATGATATGCATGCGTGTCGCGCGTAGAAAGTACACGACTCAACACCCTACCAAGAGTGCAGCAGAGCAGTTGTCTAACTCTCTCCATATTACACACTCTCTCATCCTGTCTGACTGTCTAAAGATCATGCAGAATGAAGAGAGTTCAGCCACTTTCTGGAAGCGAGTAGCGCCTGAGGCAGCAATGATCTTGCTATCATCATCGCTCGAAGGGCAGAAAGTACGAGAGAGTATGGGATTTGGAGAGGGTCAGAGCATTGCCTGAGGCGTTGTAGAGAGCACCAGCACTTTTCGCCTTTCCTGCCTCCTTTTCTTCCCGAGAATAATTACTCCGGACCGTAACTCGCATAAAACCGCACGAGTACGGTTCTGTTCATTGCGTGGACAGCTGTTGTAACTAGAGTTCGCAATTCGGGTCGGGTAATCGGGTAGGAGACCGGGTAGGAGAGGGGAGAAATGAGAAATGCGATTACCCGACATCCAAGGTTCGGAATGATCCATTACCCGACATTCGACTCAAATTTTGAAAAAAACGCATGAGCTTGAATCGAGTCAAATCAGAGCATTGTGATCAGAAATATCTAATCAGAGGATCCAGGCCTGTTCTCAGCACTTTCCAAGGCAAATGGACCATTTCTAGAAGCAGTTTGTTTTGACTGGAAAGCGAACTGTTTTCAGCAAAATCTGATAGGAACGTCTGTGTTTATGCTTCTGGCGCCCTGAAATTGGTTCTATCGATTTTTGAGTTGGGTTAAAAGTTTGAAAACTGCATAAACGCGTTGAAAAAAGAGCGAAAAAGAACGATTGACGCATCAAAACTGTGTTTTCCCACATCTTATCTGTGCATGGTTTGACATAGAACAATCATATCCTGTCCAAAAATGAAAAAAATGGAATGAACTCACTCAGGATTCGGTTTTATGAACTTTGTAAACAATTGCATTGCTTTTGGTATGAGAATATGCGACCTCAAATAGCTTTTATGGCGTTGATATAGCTAGAAAAGGAATAAAAAACAGGCCAAACCAGAGAAATCCTCACATAGACCGCGCGCGATCAAGGGAGAAGGTCGAAATGGTGAGTTATTAAAATTGGGCTAAATTATCATAACCGATGTTGTTTATCCAACGCGCTGATGTCGGGTAATGGATCATTTCATTCGGGTTACCCGACATTCTCCTCCCTCTCATTCCTCACTCTCGGGTACCCGAGATGTCGGGTAATGTCACATTTCGCACTCTAGTTGTAACAAATGAATTCAGGGTTCAAAATTATCCATTCTTGTAATCTACACCCACAATGCTGCACTATGGGAGTAAAGTGGGAAATTGTAACTATTATTAACTCTCATTTACATACTCAATGAGCCTTGTTTTGATGGTCAGCCGCCACTGCAGCTCCCGGGAGTCATTTCCACTTTATTTCACGCGAATTGTAGACTTGTTTTGACGCTGTTGAAAGTCATGAGCTTGAAAGGAGCCGGAGAGATCTTTATTATGAATACACTACAAAAAGACATTCAATTTAGCGCTGTGGGAGTCTGCTAAAACGTATTGACTAAAGCTGTGAGGGATCGATGAGTGCAAATTCTCCACTAGGCAGGGACGCATGAACATTTTTCGATATTTCATAACTCAAATTCGCAGGTTTCATCAACCGCATCTCGATCATCTGCGCTCTCATCATGAATGTGATGTGCATCTGTGGAATAGTCGCCAATTCCCTCTCGTTCTACATCTACACACGGCCGACGTTCAATAAACGGTGCGTTTGTGCTGCATCGGATGCTCAACTCACATTCAGCTGAGAACATCCAAAACTATCGATGAAAAACAAAGTATCTCGAAAACAATCCTTCACCTTTGCATTTATCAGAAAATATGAAAAATACAAAAGTCTCTAACATTTCTATTCACTAGACACGGTTCATTGTGTTTCTGTAAAACCGTGATCATCATTCTACCAATTCTCCAGATCGATCAACGTCTTCCTGGCTGCTCTCTCAGCGGCGGACTTCGTTGTGTGCGTCCTCGCCGTGCCCGTATTCTCCATATCACAACTGCAGAGTCTCATGCCTGGTATGAATTTCAATGCTACGGCCACACTATCTCAGCAAGATCCTTCTTGATTTATGAAAAGTCTGAAACTCATTCGAAGTTGCGTTTCGAAAATGAGACAAATTGCAGGAACTCCGATGATAACAGCCACAGTGATGCTCTACTTCTACCCTGTGACGCTAATGGCACAGACCATGTCAGTACTTCTCATCGCCTCTTCGCTGTTGTTTAAATTCATCAATTGTGTGCGATGTGAAATGTTTGACGGGGATCTGATTAAGAAAAATAATTGAAGGTCAGTCTGGCTGCTCGTCGCGATCACAATCGATCGATATCTGGCCGTCTGCCATCCGTTCATCGTCGCCAGCTACTGTACCAAGTGAGGATTACGGTATCAGCGCACGGTAGCGGAATTAGAGCGTGGGGATCAAGAGGTCTCTCTGAGGTCTCTCATCTCTCCGACAGACGAGAGAGTTCGCGGAATGAACTGTTGCTTTCCGAATTCTGAGAAGAGTTGTCAGTTGTTCCTTTCTCTGTTCGAGTAGACCGAAAACGTGCATTGAGGAAGTTCTCAAGCATCGCTTCTTCCGTTTGATGGTCCACCAAACAAAACCAATAAGGAAAAAAGAAGGAATAATATTTACTCGTCTCAGGAAGCGAGCAATGCTCACCGTAGCGATCATCCTCATCTTCTCCATCGCATACAACTTCATTCGATTCTGGGAGTTCACTCTGAACGGTGCGTACCGTAACCTACAGTATCCAGGAAGGCAAAGACCGATCACGAACTGATTTCACTTCAGAGACAGTAGACCCCAAGTCGGGCGTAGTAGAGGATATGCTGCAGCCGCTGCTGAGGGCTGATAAGATGTATCTGCTGCTCTACCAGGTTCGATTGATTCGTTGATTAGGTAAAAAAGGTGCTCGACGTCCGTTCGATGATTATATTTTTCACTGAGAGAGGAACTGGAACTGTGAATCCTAGCAACTTTTATGGAAGTGCAATTCTTGAAACTCAACTGAGTTCAAATCGTCATTATTTCAGAATCTGCTCACTCTCGCAACTCAATTCATCCTGCCCGTCGCAGTGCTGTGTCTCTTCAATTTCGAGGTGAGAAATTCAAGAACTGTTTTTTTCGAAATTGGATTAGTTTTCAAATACAAACATCTTCAGGTGATTCTCACGATCCGCAAGGCGACCGAGCAGCGTCGCGAACTCGTCTCCTCCGAACGACGAGAGCACAACACCGCCAAGATGATGATATACGTCGTCCTCGGTGAGTGTCGTGGTGAGACGAGTAGGAAAGCTCGTCCTGTCGAGAATCAACAGTGATTGAGATTGATAAACGTCGCCCTCACACAACAAGTTCATTTCAGTCTTCATCTTCTGCTATGCGTTCTCGTTCATGCTCAACGTGTTGGAAGTGAGCCTAATTTCAAAAATATTATTGTAATTTTTCATTACTCAGATCCTCTTCGAATCACTCTTCCGATCGAACTTCGGCTATCTTCTCAACGACATCAACAATATTCTGATCTGCCTGAACTCATCGAGTTCGATCATCTTCTACTGCAAGTATAGCACGAGGTGAGTGATTGATGCGAAGTTGAGAAGAGACCAAAGGCTAAAGATCAAAGATCAATCGTTCCCTCAGATATCGCGCTCAACTGTCGCGAACGTGCTCGCTCGGATTCGTGCTGAAACGGTTCATCGTTTCACCCGGAAGAGGAGATAAAGGTAATTAATTAATTTACTAATTAGGCAATTAAATAATCATTTCAGGCACGGTAATCCTGTCTGAGTGCAGCGCGCTAGTCAACACCGCAGTCTCGCCGGTAAGCGACTGTAAATCGTAATCATAAGAATTCCAATTTCACTCTGCGCACTCTCTCATTTCTCTGACCGGTGACGGAGAGCTTCATTCTCGGAGAAAATTATCATCTGCCATATCAAAATATTATCAAATCTCTTCTCAGAATCGGCCTCGAACGAACTCGATAAACCACAGTCCACGGTCATCATCGTGCCCCGGTAAGAAACTTCTACTATTAGAGATCAGAATACTGGCTATCATCTCACCATTTCACAAGCTCTATTATCTGCGAGAGTCTATGTCAAATGAAGACAAAAAAATGGTTATATCTCGAACTTCACTTGGGATGCTAGATGATAATCATTTCCCTGTGACGTCACCATCCCTTCTCTTGTCGTTCAGCCAGACAAAATACCGGCAATAAAAAGGCGGTGATTTTCTTTCATTCTCTGATGCATTCTGAATGCACGTCATTGGGCGCTTACGTCGGTTTACAAATTGATAATTAGCTAATTATACAATTATCTTATTAACAAATTACAGGTTCCTCGGCGCGGTGCTCGACCGAACTGACTCTTCCCATTTCGGGCACTCTAATGAAGCAACCCGAACGACTCTAATGGACTACAGTAGAGTCCCTCCATCACACTAATATCCCCTTCTCTCTCCCTATTCTCACACTACCGTTCCCACACACTACGAGTACACAACGTCATTCAAGAATCCCTCCTAATATCTCAGCGATGATGAACAAGCATCTGATATTCCCCCCCCCCTCTTCATTTCCCCTCTCTTATCTCCAGCCAATAACTCCTAATTTTATCACTTCCTTCACACCTTCACTTTTCATTATCAGAATCTTGGAAAGATCCCTTCGTTTCGCCCAATTTCACAGTCATCAGGGCGAAAATATATGGCATGACAATGTAGACGCTGATCCTATCCCCTGTCCTACTCTATCATCATCCCCGTTGTTGTTATCACCTCATAATCTCTCTCAAACTCGATCGGAGTATTCTCGACTGTATCTCAAAATAGGAACGAACCAGCCACGGGCTGTCATGTTTTCATATATTTCAACGATAAACGCATTTTCCCTTCTTCTCTCTTCCATTCTGGTCTTAGTGCCCGTCGTCTCGCGAAACCCATTCGTCTTCTGCCTCGAGCCGGTGATTTCTCGTCTCTCTCCGACTCGTAACGACATGACTAGGTACAGGGCACGTCATCCGGATCGAATTATTCACGCTACGACGGGACATTTCAACATCTTGTCTCTCTCGACCTTTCCCTGAATCTCTCGAGTTTCAATCAACTTCTCGAGTGCATCGACCATTCTGCAGCCTCGAGAGGGAATCCTAATGCAATCTCGACCCTAATCCGTTCCATATTCGGCAATCTCTCACGGGATTCTCATATCTGTCTTCTCCCTATATTCCCTCCTCTTTCTCTCTTTCAAGGAGCGCGAAAGAGGGCGTGGCTTCACTTCGTTCTTTCACTTGCTTCGCCTCCTTTTTTCGCCTTCTCCTCCAATTCTTCTCCTACTTCGCAGGCACTCGCTCACAATATTCGTGCCGATCACTTATTCTGATGAGGTTTCAGCATCTGTTTTCAGGCTCCGGCTCTCTCTTCTCTCACTTCTCCTTCAACGCAAAGCATCGCAATGTCGGCCCAGCAGGTCAGAAACTTTTCCCTTTCCATTCTTCGTCTCTACTAGTGCTTCATTTCTTCGTTATGCGTGCTTCTTCGCAGCTCTAACAGATGAAAGAATGAGCGAAATGGAGAGACGGCCGCTGATTTCTCTACATCTGCGTTTGCATCCTGTGTAAACTCCCTCTGAGTGCAGGAAGAGAGAGAGAGCAGGAACTCTCTTCCCTTCCTCCTTCCCTTCCTCTACGTAATTCTCTCTGAGGAGGGAGAGGTTCTTGTCACACACTTTCGTGAATAGAGAAGGCTGAAGGAATGGGGAGACAGACGTTTCAGAGTAGAGACTACATCTACTCTGCCTCTCTCCATTCTGAAAGCTTTCTCATCAATCAGAGGAGTGAGAGAGCATGTGAAAGTAAGAGTCAGACCTTTCCTACATCCTCACCAAACAGCACCTGCGCGCAGTGATCATTGACTTGCTTCTCAGAGCTCCCATTGTCCAGGGAATACTCTAGTCGCATCATCACTGTCACTGTTGAATCACTAGTATAGAGGCAAAATAACAATGTAGAGAATAATAATACAGCAGTCAATTCATAACTGCATCGTCCTATTTCCATTTCATCCCTTCTTCTCTCTTCTTTCCAGTCAACAGTCCCGAGTAATTCCCGACCCCATCGAGAAAAATAGGAAGAGAATGAGGCATCAATCGTCCAACAGACTGCTAATGGGGACGCGCGAAATGGTTTTCTCTCTCCGTTGTACACGCTATTTCGAAAGTCAGAGTAGTGAGAGAGTGTGATGGGCTAAGCCTCCCAGTCTGTAGCAGTGGTTTCTAGTAGCAGTGTAAGACGCAGTGAAGCATCTTGACGATCTCTCTCCATTTCACACAATCTCTGGCTTTGTCTGACCGATAGGAGATCTCTGAATTGAGAGAGGCTCGTAGTTAGTGTTTGAACGATCGCCAGTGTTCCCTTCCAGTCAAAGTAGTCTCAGAGGAGTTGGAAGAGAGGGATAACACATCTCTCTTCCTCCTGCCTCCTTTGTCTTTTCTATTGGAAGGCAGGTCAAGGAAGGCTTCCTCCTTTTGTTCCTTCCCTAGACGCCAACGCCTCATTTCTAAGCAAGGAGAAGAAGAAAAGAGGTTAGGGACTGACGACTCTCATCTAGTTTCCCAATCGTTTCACAGTCAGAGAAAGCTAGAGATCACGTGGAAACGAGAGTGTCAGACAGACTCATCAAGTCGCAGGTCGCGCTAAGGCTCACTAATTCTCATTAGCAGGACGAAAGAGGGGGAGTCAAGAAGGAAATGGGAAGCAGAAAAGATCATTCTTCGCGTGAATTCATCCCCAATGCAGCCCCATTCGGGGAACGGGAACAGCCCCCCACCACACACATTATTCATGTGTGCAGAATGCGCAGATTTGAGCTGCTGCGGGTAGATTAGAACGGGAGTGAATTATGAGCTGTGGGTCTTCAAATGCTCTGTGTTGGGTTCTAACAAGAGGCTATGAAGTTACCTAATGATGACGTAATCTCAGGAAGTAATCGACATCGACATCACGGATCCCGCAGTGGCTGAGGCCGCCAAGAAGATCCAGGGAGCATTCAGGCGAGTTTCCTTAACTCTTTCGATGGGGTTGTGCTGAAGATGACTTGCATTGAGGACATCTGCAGGAAAATGTACCTGATACGGAGGAAATATTGTTCTATTAGATATCTGTCGTTAATTTCGTTGAATGCAACAGCCATCTCGATTAGGGCTGTGGTGTTAGAGAGTAGGGTTGCGGGTAAGAGATGGGTATCGGTATTACGGCGTCTTTATTCCTTTCTTCCCTCTCATCTTGCGGATCCGCGAGGGGAGAGAGAGGGGAATGAGAATGGACAGCGGATCCGCTGATTTTTGCGGATCCGCAAATCGAGAGTGAGGGGAGAGAGAGGGAATGAAAGGGAGAGGGAGGGGGATGCAAATCCGCTCAAAACAGCGGATCCGCTCATTTCTTACTCTCTCTAGCGGATCCGCTGTCCATTCTCGTTCCCCTCTCTCTCCTCTCGCAGATCCGCGAAATGAGAGGGAGGGAGGGAATAAATACGCCGTAATACCGATAGCGAACTCGCATCCCTATTAGAGAGTCTTCATTATGCTCATTGGTCTAATTTTCGATGTCTGATCCCTTCTCTCCCACTCATCTTTCTACTCAAACCGGAAGCGCACCCAATCAAAAGGAGTTTGCTGATCGAACCATGAAACCCGATGCCCCTCTCTACGCGGAAAACGTGGGATGGGGGAACCACCAACCACGCTGATTTCCGGACTTTCGAGAGCCACCGAAAAAGTGTGTGTGTGTGTGTGTGTGTGCGAAATTCGATCGCCAGAGTGATGACATAAGCGCCGAGGAGAAAGAAAGCTCCCGTCTCTCAAAATTCATCTTTTAGCCCCCCCCCCCTCCTCTTTCCTCCTGCCTCCCTACTCAGACAAGTGGAATGGAAAAAGAAGTAGTATAGGAGAAGGTCAGAAGAAGCTCCCGGGGCCAAGACAAACTTCTAAATAGCTTCGAGTCACGAGAGAACCTTTCCGGTGAATAGAGGGAATGTAAGAAAAGTGGCAGCTTCAGGGGGCCATTTCAATGCGCCGGCATTCAGTTGGGGGGGGGGGGGGGATTCAGAAGAACTATTGTGAAGCAAATAAGCTGAAAAGTTCCCATCAGTAGGTCGTTCAACGAAAAGGTGCCAGATGTTACCACATTCGATCTGTGCTCCCACATTTCCCTCATACTAAACAATTTCAATGTGAATTACGCTCCGACTCAGAAATCCAGCCCAAAACAACCCGATTCCTTGCAGATTCAAGCGAAAGGACGCGCCCAAGGCCGAGAACGGAGCTGCAGCCACGCCTGCTGCAGGTGCTGCAGCTGCACCCGAGGGCACGACCGCCTGATCCTCCTCCTCCCTCTCTCCCCCTCCCCTCACCTCTTCCCAATGCAATACCCCCTCCAGTTACTCAGTCTCTCTGCAATGCTCGAATCTAGCTGGATGTAAATTTATTATCACGCATAAATCATTCCTAGAAGCAACGCCAACGACCAACAACAATAACAAATGAGAATGGAAACTCAACAATCAGATAACGATAAGTAACAAGGTGATTTCATCATGACTAAGCAATCGATCATCGCCAGGTGGCGAACGTGTTCTCGATCTTTGCGTACACTGGATCCGCATCGAAGTGCATCTGCAAGAAATATTAAGAATTGTTGCCACCACAAAACAAAACACCCATCGAATTCGACTCAATCTCGAACAATCATAAAATTTCTGCAACACAAAGCAAACTTCCAGAATCACGACCAGATGTTATCAAGTTTCGGATTGAATTTATCAAAAAGTTGTGTTCCGATTATTAGGCATTCTTCCCATTTCCAAAATAAGTTCTATCGCCGCAGCACCAGAGTGGCAAGTGGTAAACACTTCAACATTTCTAATCATCCAGAAATGTTTTCTTCTTTTTCTTCTATTTTCTCACACATCTAATCGCTAGACCCCCCCCCCCCTCCCTCCTCTTCTCCCCTCTCCTCACCTGCAGGAACAGCCTCAGTCCATCGTGCAGCAGTCGGTTCTTCCTCGGGTCCATGATGCACTCGAAGAGACGTGTCAACTGAAAATAAATTGTTGAAAATTGATTTCAAATTTCATCTTTAGTGGCGCCATCGAATCTTTTCAAAACTTCAGCTACACATGAAACGTCAAACATCGCGAACGATTCACGTATACTCAAATAAACTACCACGCCTTTCCACAAACCAAACCATACAAATCAAGTCAATACTCTCATCTACCGTACTCCACCGTACACCCTACCGTCTTCGTACCTTGGTCAGATTGGCGTCCTTCATCTTTCCAAATACTCGCTTGAGGCAGTCTGTCGTCGCCGCGCTCAACTCGCCCCATTCGATCACCTGAGGGGAGGGAAAAGATCAAAGATCACTTATAGGCGTTGACTTCCGACGCTCTCTCATCATTTAGAAAGTGCGAATACGGAGGAGATTATCATTCTATTTTATAAACCGCAACTCGCAAACTAATTAGACAAATTCATCTCCTCCATCTCTTCACCTGCGGTCGAAACACAACCCCCCCCCCCTCACCTTCAATGCCATCAGTGTGATCGACCTCGCCAGCAGCAGATCCGCGATGAGATCTGCGATGTGCTCGCGCTGCCAATCCTGTGGGAGAAGATTATTGATTATTGAATTTCAAAATTCATTATTATTTTCAATCTTATACCAAAGCACAATGCGATCGAAGCCATTCCACTTAATCGTCCTTTCTGGAACAGGTGAAACACAGCTCTCCATTTTCACATTCTGGCAGTCAACAACAAATGCAACGAGGATGCAAAACACTCATGTTTCAACTGTTGCACTAATGCTGGCTGAACAAGAAACAGCTAATGAGCTGTCCACTACTCCTTCCCAACAACCAAACAAAACTGTACTCCATTACCGTACCTTCTTCATCGCGTCCATCTCGCGCAGCCGGTCCCACAGCGCGTACTGGATCGTGATCTGCAATCGATTATCGATTAATTTATTACTGTACCGACCACGATGGCAAACCCTATGAATCCCCCCCCCCCCCGCCGGTCATCAATCAATACCGTACCACGAATCGCCGATTGTGCTCGGCGAAGCGTCGTAGGAGTGCCGCGTAGAACGGATTGAACTTCTTCTCCTGAAAACGATTAATTGATTTTTGCACCAACAAGCAAATTGATCATCGAACGTCTAATTTGCCACAAAGCTAAGGAGCAACGGTGAAACATGGATGGACTTAGAATCAAAATCCCTTTCCCGATCTATTATTTTTTGATTCTACCTTCCGCGTTGGGCAAGCTATCGAAAAGTTGAGTTTGTATCTCATTTTCAGTAACCAGTGAAACCTAGTTTTCCCCTCCAACTTCCATCAACGGTCTCCCAATCAACCTCACCTTCAACAGCATAGTGATCAGGATATGTATGATCTCCCTCTCCTGGCTTCCCTTGAGTGAGAGACGGAGCAGTCGCTCGAACGCGTCGTCCTCCGATTTGGCAGAGACTGCAAAGCGATTTGGACTAATCGCAACGATGTTTCAATGGTAATAGTTAGTCTAATTGCGATTTCGGTATTTAATAGTCCGGAGCATAACTCGAACAACAAAATCCATGATGAAGAACGAGTTCACAACTCACATCCGCGTTTTACTGTCACCCCTTAGATTAGAAATCTGTTACTGTAAGAAATCTCCTGACCGACAGAGCAGAATACGTTCCTCCTCACTTCCGTGTTCATTCCCGCTCTCTTCGCGAGATCGAGGATCTCAGAGTCGAAATTGAGCTGCAATCAGGGGAATCAATTTCATTCTCAGTGTTCATTCTCAGTATTGTATGATAGTGGTGAAAAATATGACTTCAAGAATTGTACTTCCATGTTTCAATCGTTCCACTTATCTTAACTGCGATAGCAGATAACATTGAAACATCGTTGTTCGGGTATGTAAAAACAAGTCAGTGAAAAACAAAGTTCGAGTCAAGCATCTCACAATTGAAAAACCTCCTACCACACCCCTCCGATCTTCCTCACCTGCTTTCTCCCCACTCCTCCTCCTGCTTCCATTCCCACCGTCACTCGAGAGCCGTCCGTCGGCAGACGGAAGGCTGAACCCACGATCCACCTGGAGAGGAGGAAGGGAGTGAATAAAAGGGAAGGAGTCAGTAGTGAGAGGAGAACTCAATTAGCCTCATTGCACTGCGCAATTTGCACATCCATGTTTCACTGCAACGCTTATTTCTGTTGCAACATCAAGATTCAATTACAAGGCGCATCCCTCTCTAAATAACCGTTAATCAATACTTTACTCACCATCTTCCCCTCTCCTCCGCCAGCATCAGATCCTCCAGAGACATGCCCAGCTCGTGTTCCTTGTTCTGCAAATACCGAAGCTCAGTTCACGATCAGCTACCGTAATCCTTTGCTATCGTCCAACACCAGTCAGCTCAGTTCCCGATCGACTACCGTACTCTCCTTACCGTTTCCTTCTTCATCATTCCATGGTAGAGGGCGGTCATGTGATCGAGGTCGGCCGTCTCGAAGGAGGTCACCGTCTTGCGCAGTCCATTCAACTCCTCGATCAGGAACCGCATACGGGGTCTGTGATAGAAACCTTGCTTTAGACTCCTTAGTAAGGAAATTCAAGCGTAACGCTAGCGATAGTCAGAAAATCAGGTTTCGAATTTCTATAAGCAATTTGCGGAAAACAAAGCTTATTTCCTCCAGCTTATTCGAGACGGTCCTTATTCGCCAAGAGAAACCCCAAAGTTCAAGGAAATACACTGCACAATAGCAAGTGTTATCAACTCACTGGGTGGCCCACTTCTCTCCGTCGTCCTCCAACTGCTTACTCGTCGCTGCGATGAAGTCGTTGAGGGAGATGTTCACCGTCCGCTTCAGCGCCTTGTACCCGTCTGAAAATGGATTATTGTATTTTATCTTCCCGAATAGATTCATTATCATAGTTATGGCGATTTTCACAAAACTTCATCGCACTGCGCAACTCCACCAATATTTCAAATGTCCAAAAATCGAAATCAGCACTGGAAAATTTCGCCAAACAATCGCATCAACTCACATCTAACGAGGACGAGAATGAGAGCGAGTCTGGACTGATCGAGGTTCTCTCTGAACTTGGCCAGCAACTCCATCGCCACCTCTCCACGAATGATCTGCAATTGAGGAAGAGATTGAAAGTTTGCATTTCACAGTTACATCAAATCACGACTAGTCCAGCATTTCCAGTATAGCTCTCGACTCTCGAGTATAATAAACAATAATCACAAATCAAATCCGCACCTTGAAGCTCAACAGATGGGCGGCAAAGACAGCTCGATTCTCCATTGCCTTTCCCTCCTCCTCCAGACTGCCTCCGTCCCTCAACTTGTTCACAAACTCGACGAAGAACGCCTCGATCAGGTGAGAGGCTGCAATACAGTACTCTTATCCATGCTCAGTTCTCGATCACACCACTCACAAATCTCGGCGGACACGGTAGTGTGCACGAGGGCGACGAATGCGCCGTAGACGGCCATAATGCGGTCCTGGACGCGGAACGAGTCGCAGATGAGCCGGAGCAGCGTCTTCGTCAGCGCAGACTTGACTTCTGCAATTGGGAATCTTTAATTGCTTGCCCAATCGGCGCTAAACAGCGTAAGTATCTTCTCACCGTTCTTCGAATTGCCGTGGAACAGCTCGCCAATGTGGCGGGCCGTCTTGACGAGTGTGCTCTCGGACAACCTGCAATTGGGCAATCAGTAATTAGCATTTCCCTGGCGAATACAGTTTCGTGAGGGGGTCATAGAAGAGTTGTACCGTCGCAGTCAGTTTCAACGACTCAATTTGTTTTAACAAGAACTCCAAAATTTCCCTCTATTTTTATCCGTTCCGCCCTTCCAATGAGTGGGCATAATTGTTTCTAGAAGCAATACTCATCCGATTTTGAGTCCAAACCCCACCCGATTTTGCTGATTTTTACCTTGAAAGACGTTGAAACCCACCCGTTTTTGTTCAATCTCATCTGATACTCACCCGATTCTAAATGCTGACAACAACTCCCGCCCACGTATGGCCCTTCCACATTTGCCTACAAATTAGAGAACTATTTCATGTTTCACCGTTGGTTCATATCCCGGACCATTCCGAATTGCCAGTGTCTTCAGCATTTCTTTGGCAAAAACAATCATAATGTTCTCAATTCCCCAACACTGCCCACTCCCTTTCACTAACAGATTGAGTGCTCCTCTCACCGCCCTCTCCACTTTCCGTCGCTCCTCCCCGTCGATCGAGGTCGCCTGAGAGAGTTGAGTTTCATTCGCAGAGTAAAAGCAAGACAATTTCGAATCTTCGATTGAACTTCACTTTGTGAAAGAAAAAGTACTGTACCCGTGCCTGGCTTCATCATTGTCGTAGTAATTTTTATCATAAACTGATTGCCGTACCTCCAGCTGGGCCAGCTTCAGATGGGCTGCACGCGGATTGAAGTCAATCAACTCTCCCGTCTTCTTGTTGATCGTGCGACCGTAGATGTCCTGGCCTGTATGTCGAGGAATTGGTCATTTGTTGAAATTCATAGTTTGTGAGCTTTCAAGAACACTACAGTGGACTATACTATCCGTTCAATCCTTTCAGCAGCTCTTCTAGTTCTAATGAGTTGAAGTTGGGCAACATCATGATGTAGAATCAAAATAAGACGATTCACTCACCAATCTCCTCCTCCTTCCCTCCCTTCTTCTTCGTGCTTCCTCCCTCTTCATCGGGTTCATCTTCATTCTCGTCTTCACCTTCCTCATCCTGCAAATCCACATTTACAGCTAGAACACTTGACGAATTTGGTTTCTAGCAAACCATTGGTGATTTCGGTTTCACTGACACAGTATAATGCTGAATTGGCATGGGGAATCAATAAACCAACCATTCATGACGGTTTACAAATGTGTATTCCCATTGACAACACTTACAATTACGGTTTCATGACGTATACAGCCGAATCACCATGCGGAATTAGTTTGATCCATTTTTCTCGATTAAAAAAAACAATCCTACCTCCTCCTCCTCCTCCTCTCCATCCAGATCGATCTCCATCTCTTCGCCCTCCTCATCGTCAAAGTCATCTGAAACACAGAATCAATGCTATCGGCCAACTTTGCTCGTGATAGTAGGATAATGAGCCATTGGAGCAGTAACCTGCCTCCTCTACAGTAGTATTCCCTGATTTTTACTAATGGAAACTGAAAAAAAAATCATCCGCTACCGTACCCTCACTATCGCCGTCTCCCATCAGTTCTCGCTCCATATCATCCATCTCCTCGTCTTCCTCGTCGAAATCGGAGCCCTCGCCATCGAACATCTGAATGGGATTACAGTAGGATGGGAATATCAATTAATGCAACTAGTCCACTCTCAGAATCGATTGGTGAACGTGATGAAGGGTTTAACTTCTATTTGATAAACATGAAATACACAAGAGATAGAACCAACGATACTTTATAACAATTGTGCAGTCAAATATTACCAGGATCATGAAATTGACCGAAAAATTGGCTGTAACCTACCTCATCCTCTTCTTCCTCCACAATCTTCTTCACCTTCTTCGTCTTCTTCTCTCCTCTTTCCTTCTCGAACAGATCCTTCTCCTTCTCCGCCAATTCCTTCCTCTTCGATCGATCGCACATCTCGAGGATGTCTGCAATAATGGCGTCATACAAGTGAAGCAACAGTGACTAGAAAGCTTCGCACGAGTCGTCAGCCTCAGTAAGATCAACAGATAACTAAATCTACTCACAAGACAATCCATCCTTCACGAGTGATTCTCCGATGGCGGAAGTGTTCTTGAAGCCGAGCTGAATTCGCGAGATTTAGATCACAATGATAGAATGAAATACAACCTATACAACCTGAAATACATCACTTCAAGTATCCTAATCAATAAGCAGATACAAAATAAGTTATGCTTACCTTCTTCGCATATTTATCGATCTCCTTCTGCTCCTTCTTGGCCAATTCCTTCTCTCTGATGCGACGAGCCGATTCCATCTGAGGATTTAGTAAGGATGATGCAACAGGCTCATAACTACTCGAATGTTGAAGAAGTAAACGAAATGGAGGTAACCTCTTTGGCATGTCGAGCCTCCTCCCTCTTAGCCTCGATCTCCTTCAGTTCCTTGGCACTTTTGGGCACGATTCCGCTTCCATTCTGATCTCCAGCGGCAGCCTTTGCTGCCTAAATTCGTGGCATTCTTTAATTAGTCATTGCGATACAATTACACCTTTAATTAATTAATATGCAATTGCTAATTATGAACTAACCTTAGCAGCTTTCCTCTCAGCCTTGGTCTTCTTCACCTTCTTTTTACTTTCATCCGGAGCACCCAGTTTGTCGATGATCACTTGTTCCAGCTGGAATTTAATTCATTCATTATTGTAATTAAATAAATATCATCATGTCTATGATATTTATCGTGTAGCAACTATCCAGCTAGACTGAACATTACTCACATTCTTCTTCTGATTGAACGCTGCGTTTCTCAGTTTCTTGAACTGTTTGGCTTCCTTCCGCAGTGCTTTGCGTGACTTTCCGACGCCTCCGCCGCGCCCAGTGGACGCAGAGGAGATGCGTGCCATCTGAAATGATGAAAGTGGAACTCGAAATAGAGGAAATATAACGAAAAATGAGCTTGTTTTAGTAACAGGCCGCGTTTAACACAATTAAACAGCATTGAGGTGTGCGAACCATTGCCAATCTTGAGGTTTTCGATAAGGACAATGCACTCAGAACATAATTAAGCAAAAATGGGCAGTATAAAATAATAATAAGAGGCAAACAGCGAAGTTAAAGTAGCGAAAGTTTGAGGGCTTTTCTTACAAAAGGGCTCATCGAGAACTGACTTTTCTCTCGCTCAATTTTTACTTCACTGTGAATCCATTCGTTACCCTCTTCCTTGCTAATTACCAATGCAGGGGGAGAAAAACTAGCAATTATGATTAGTGTTGATAACCATTGGCAGTTTACCATCTGTTTGTTGTTTTATGACCGTCAAGAGGGGGATTGGACATCAATATTGTATTCACTGGCCATGAAAACAGTAGGCATGGTACAGCAACAATGAACGGTAAACAAAGTGGACAACACATGTAGCATGCAGATAAAACATGAACAATTATCGACAACCGTCATTTGACAGGAAACATGAACACAAAATGATGTGTGAAAAATAATGTCTACGCAACAATTTTGATATCCGAACAGGGCGGCAAGTGAAAAATGAGATCTATGCACAAAATGATGATGCTTGAATAGAGTGGAAAGTGAACAATGAGATCTACATACAAAATCATGAAATGATCTACACAGAAAATGGTGAATGAAAAATGAGATCTACATACAAAAATGATGGCTCTAACGTAAGCAGACTTCGTTTAGTATTAGCACAAAATGTGTGAGAGAAAGGAAGGCTAGCGGTGTACTATTTACAAATGATGGCTAGTTTCAAATGCGTAAGCATTTAGCGTGTACGTAACGATGGTAACTAATTGATATCTAGGGCACTATGTACATGATTAGTGGGCTTTGTGCAGTCTTCTATTACAGCTACTTGGTGATAATGTCCTATTAATTAGCATGAGACATTCTCTTGATCTTGTTGCGATCCTCGAGGCTTTCCCTCAGACTTCTGAGTGCACTGCAATAGATAGAAATATGAGAAAAGATTGAATGAATATTCAAGGTGGAAAACAGCTCCAATTAACAATGAATATTTACCGTCTTCTCCTCGTCGTTTCATCGATGAGAGAGTTGATCGCGTAACTCGGACGCATCGACTCCAATGCTCTGAATTATTAATATTATAAAACAAAAACATAACTAATAAGAGAGTCTGCCCACTTTAGCAGGTAGTACGAGGCTTCTTGTTCATCCTTTACTAGGTCTCGCCTGTCGATGCTTCTGTAAATATAGGAATTACTGATTGAAAGCAGAAGCAAAGTTGTTATGCTAATATGTTTGAAGCAACAGCACTAGTAATTATCAAATCATAAAAGTCATCGTATCACCAAGTGAAACAAACTGACTCGTAGTCGACAGAATGCTCCTCGAATCGGGTTCTCTTCTTGGCAGGAGACGAAACGTTGCTATCGACGGTTGACAGACCTGCATTGCATGATATGATTAGTCTTTTAGTAATAACAAAGTAAAACAAGCCGAGTGCGAGGGGATCACAAACACACCTTTCCTTTTCAGAGGCAGCGTGGAAGTTGTGGGCTTCATGAGGGACTTAATGGAATTCATTAAATAACATTTTCGATAGCCGTAACATTGACATGGCTCAAGAACAGAAAAAAACCTCGCTGATAATTCGTCGTCTGTGGTGGAATGACGAGAAGATGGATGGAGGAGACGAAGAGGGCGACTTCTCAGGAGTAGAAGAGGAACACGGAGAGAAATATCCCTCGTCATCCTCCACCTCAATATACGCATCACCCAAATATAAAGAATTTGACTTGACAGGATGATGGAGAAATGCACCAGCTCGAATACACGAGTATAGACAGCGGACACACCTCGAGTTGTGGTTGCAGACTAGAGAAGAAGAGTCCGGGCGAAGCAGATAGAATGGGAGAGGAAGATCTCGTGCTGCGAGCACTCACGTCTTCCCGAATCTGAACAAGAATCACAAATTAGCTAGGACAGACTCGATACAACGAGGTCGTTGCGATCGCTAACAATTAGAAGCTCAAGTAGTCATTCTAGTATGTCAGTGTGAACTTGAAATACGGGCCATACGGGCACTTCTTTACTTTAGGCGCCAGCAGACCGCACTCGTGGGTTGCGAATAAGATAGAATGAGAATGGGGTAGATGATCTATTCTAATACCTTGGCGCCTAAAGTAAAGAAGTGCCGAAATACGCCCACCTCGAACTTGTTGTTGTTTTCGTGCTCGCCGAACTTCATCAAAGCTGCGATCAAGAGGTTCATGTCTGAAAAATCACTTGGTGAAACGATAATAAGAGCGGAACCAGCGATAGTAACATCGGGCGAGTGTGACCCAGGGCATGCTCTTGTCTTAGCTTGCAAACTTGATATCAAACATGAACCATTTAACGAAAAAAAAGCAGTGCAAACCCAAAAATTAGAGAAGGACTGAAAAAGGCGCGAAAACTTTGTCAGCACGATCGATACAGTTGATCTACCGTAAACTGGGCGCAAATTCAAATCATACCGTAATCAACTTTCCATAACTTCGTGTAACGTATTGTTAGCGTAATCATTATTTCAAAAGAATCCTTGTTTTGAAAGAAAAGTTAGCCTGTCTATCATCCGACAAGTCTTATCAGCTATGAATGACTCACACACAATTATATGGTATATCCTTTCGTAAGGTAGATAGGTATAAGAAGGAGGGAGATACAGCACCATTCATCAGTCTAACACTGTCCTCCAATCTTCTTCGAACCCAAACACTCTCAAAAATGAACTTCTTCCGATTCGCCCTCGTCTTTTCGGCTCTCCTTATCAGCTTATCAGCTGCTCCCTTCGAGAAGAGACTAGGTAAGCATTTATCGTTGCAATCTCTCACTTCTACCTACTGTCTCGTAGCTTTGTCCGAATGATGATATTGGGGAATTGAGGGGGTATTACCAGTCCTAAATGCAATCGTAATCACTTTCAACCAATTGTCTTTTCAGTAAAGGCATGCAACTTCTTCGGCTACATGAAGAACAACGAGTGCCACTGCATCTCGGGAACGTCAGGGGCCACCTGCAATGAGTGTAAGTTACCATTCTTTTTCCGATTTCATGAAAATATTGATATCTATAGCGATTTTGTTACCTCTTTCCCTTACAGATAAAGCGACGATGTGCGATGCTGATGGAAAGTGCCCTCATAAGTACATGTACTGTGCTCACTTCAGCACTGATTGCCACCACACTCCGAATTGCCTCGACAAACGAGGATTCTGCATGCCGTTCAACCATGTCCCCAACTCAATCTACCATCACACGAACGAGTTGTAAGATCCTCCTGAGGATATCCTTAGAACCCGCCATTATGTAGATGTAGGTTACTGTAGCTGTAGATATCATTATGGATTTTCACTATGTCATCGTTCAAATCATTGCTACTCGTACAAAATAACTGATAAACTGATGAGACCATCCGTTTGGTGATGTGAATTTTTCGGGAGACTCCATTTCGGTAGCTGACGTTTCGGAAAATTGGCATCAAATACACGATTTCTGACTATTTTGTTATTATTATGAGTTGGTTTGCGCAAGTGTCGGGCAAGGTCTGGAACAGCCAGAACAGGCCAGAACGGTGTGTTGTGGGGTTCTCAAGGGTATCGATGAAGATGGGCAGACTCATTTATCATTTTGAGCCTCCGCTGGCTCCAGAGGACGCCGATTACTAGCTGCTTTCCCCGCAGTTATTGCTTGCTCTAGGAAAAGTCTGTGCAACGATTTGGCTCATCCGGTACTTTCTGAAATCCTTGCGTCAAAGCGGTTCGAATGGTGCGGGCCGCTAAGCCCGCAAATCGCTTAATGAAAAAAATCGATTGTTTCTCTGTATTTTTTGAAAATAATGAAAATGAAATGGCAGGCATGATTAGAACCAAAATCCACCCTCCACATTGGCTTATTTTTGGTGATTCAACTCGCTGAGAAATCCCACGATAACCGAGATCGACGTGAGGTCATCTGGAGCCAACTGAAGCTCAAAATGACAAAATGTGTCTGTACCCCCGTCTTCGGCACCCTTGAGAACCCCAAAACACACACACACTTTCAGAGAATCGACCTTTTCTGGCTGTGCCAGCACTTGTTCGACACTTACGCAAACGGCATCTTATGAAACAATCCGTTTGCGGCATATTTAACGTAACTGTAACGAAAATTGTTTCGAAAGAGCGACGTTGACATGCGCTGACTCCATACATGGCCTGGCTCGTGCTGATAAGGAGTCGTCCTCTCGATATAAGAGGAGATCCATCTCCCCACTAGCAAATCTCCTCATTCATTCATCTTCTCCTCCTCAAGCCATGACTTCTCCTCTCCATTCACTTCTTCCGTTCCTTCTCCTTATCTTCTTTTCAACTGCGATTCCTATCAGGTCTACGACTCCTAAGCCCGTCGATAAGATACTAGGTGAGATCATTTTCCTCATGACACCCGCAAAAATCGTCTCTTCTCTTAATCCAATTCAATTTTCAGTCGCTGAATGCAACTACTTTGGCTTTATCAGCAACGTCAAATGCAGATGCATCTCGGGAACGTTCGGAAAGAAGTGCGAGCAATGTGAGTTACAGTAATCCATTATTGATCGACTGTGAAGCCGCAGGGTGAACAGTAACAGCTGAATCTTTATTGATTTCTTGCAGATAACTCGACAATGTGCGTGAACGGAAGGTGCAAGGATAAACGACTCTTCTGTGATCCCTTCAACTCCGACTGCATGCACACTGATCGATGTCTCGACAAGAGAGGCTGGTGCAAACCACTCAACTTTCCTCCTAACTACATGCTTACGGATGAGGAAGCGCTGTACTACCTATCAGTTCAGTCCGTTGATATTCACCAGTTCGACGAGATAATTGTTTTATAGAACTGTTGTAGAAACCTCCCCAGTATGTTGTACAATCCATATCTCCATGGTAATATTGTAGCAAAATCCAACTCTTCGCCGCCGTTCTTGCTGTACGATTGATAAATAGTTCAAATGCATAATATTTCGATATTGCATCTAAACATGGTCTTGATCTGATTTATTTCATTAGCCTCTTTCGAAACAAATGCAAGATCCGGCGTCTTATTTACGTCAGTCAAAGTTTTATCACAAAGATGAGTAAGTCAGACCTGATGCTAATAAAATCTTAAGAATGGCGCCACTCCATCTTTCTGCTCTATCTTCTGATCTGCTCTAGAAACTTGAGTCATGAAGCCATTCTCAGCCCTCCTCTCTTACACTGATCTCTTTATCAGCTGCGAACTCCATTGATCAACAGGAGAAAAGACGAAGTGAGAATCATCCTCCATTATCAGCGCCGAGCAAAGTCCGTTTTCAGCTTCATGTGATAATGCTTCAGCTTCGGCTGTCACAACAAACATAGGTAAAGGT